>CM033633.1:20349503-20417872 GCA_019453435.1 Rhinogobius similis | reverse complement strand
TGCAGAAAGAGCTGTGCGTGTCACTTCCTGTACGGCCCCGAGACCAGCGACAAGCTTACAGCTCAGATCCAGGGGGCGCTAGACGAGAGACGGGAGTTCAAGACTGAGTTGGTCTTCTACAAAAAGGAAGGTAAACAAACATGACTTTGCCAGTGTTTGTTTGGGGTTATGTCAGTTTGTAATATTAAACTAGTGTCACCCATGCCATTATATGCTTCTTAAAAGGGTGTAACCTCCCCTGCTCTCCATAATGCCCTTACCTGTCTGGATCTTGAATGCAGTTTCTCAAGGTCCATCCAATCAGACACAGCTTACATGAGCAGCCAGGTGTGAATCAGACACATTAGCAGCGTGAGAAGAACACTGTGTCCCAACAGTCCTTGAAAAAACCTAAATAACAAAACACACCAAGCTTTGATCAAGTAAATTACATGTCAGCCTTTGTGGTAAAAGGTGCTCCTTGGGTGTTAAATTAATCATTATTGATCCCATCGGTTTAAATCAAAGAAGTTGTGATACAAAGTCCTTGTCCTTGTTACTTACTTACTGTAACTACTATATTTAAGATGCCCACCAACATAGTAGTTGAAAATTTGAATAATTATGTCTGTAAACCTACAAAAAAAAAACTACAAAACACGTGGAAAGCGATTTGAATTATTATTTTCGAATTATTCTACCCATAAATGTTTGGCATGTCACTGAAATACATACATTTTTCCACATTTGGTTTTATTGCCATGCACCTTTTGTTGTTATAAAAATACTTGGCTTTCAACCATTGTCTCAGTACAAACATAGTCTCTAATGAAATAAAGATAAGGTGTGCATACTGTATATTGATGACAGTCCTATAGCCTCATCCCATATGTTCCTTATGGACTTAAGCTGAACAGTGGACGTGGAGTACATGGTGTTGTTTACTGTTCTGTTCCACTGTAACAAAGACCCGCTTCAACATGTTTGCTGTTTGTGCAGGGCCAGTCCTTCCACTGACTCTTTTAGGTGCATTATTTGCACTTAGCTATAAAACTCCAGAATATTACAAAATAACAAATAAAAATAGTGGAGTTGTCCACAAAAGTGACTGCAAGGGTAACTGCAGAAGGACCAGTTTCAATGACAGTTTGTCAACTGTTGAAATTGTCTGACATTTGAATGATGACATGCACTGTCCTTTTCCACATTTTATCTTCTTGGTAACTTGTGTTTACAAAATGTGACAGATAAATCATATAGAGCACAATTATTGTTAGTACCATAACCCACCAATATGATATTCTCCATAGAGATTGTGTTTATTTAGTCTTTTCACAGAACTGCAGGCTTATTATAAAAGCCTTACCTTCAATATAGTATTTTGTTGAATTGCAAGGGAAAAAGCCATTGTTAAAGTAATCTGGTGAAAGAGAACTCAGCTAAGAGTTAAAATTTAGCCCTTGTTATCAATGAGTGTCATTTATTTAAGTTTCCCATCAAAACAATACAGTGGGAGAGAGAACAGCAAGCTATTTCAGCTATTTCCCAGGAGTCGTTTCCTTTGAGAGTCTAGGAGCTCATTTGAAGTGCGCTGAGGCTGAAGCAGGAGACAGTATGTTTTAAATCACACAGATTCAAACATGAGTCTCAGTACACTGTCTGTCACTCAAACCTTCAACCCACTGCATTCACAGCATTCACATGGGATCGAACCTGCAGATGGTCCGAGGGTTCACTTGGGACACCTGCGCTGTGTCTGATTCAGTATGGCAAGGTAAAGGTAGAGTGTTATTTCACTCAATTGGGACTAAAAACCTAAACTCCACCCACAGCCATGTGAGTTTATGAGTTTACGTCACAGTGACAGATTCTGTGTGGGATTAGAGGACAGTATGGTGACAAACTGAGAGGAATTTTGTTCAACATTACACACTGATGGTTCTACTTTGCAGATAAAACATATTTAAGGCATAATTCAGTTTTGTGTAGAGAAAGTGAAGTTATAAGCAATACAACTGCAAAAAACAGAATAAGTTATTATTGTCAGTTATCTGCCAATAAAAAACAACTCATCCCCTCATATAATGCTCCTGTCACAACAATTTTTGCATATCATTCCAATAAATCAGCAAAGACAATCAAGGCAAAGTTATGCAATTGTATGTTATTGTTGCTGTTGTACTTTTGTTTCGTGTGTGTTTCACCTGTGTTTGGGGAGCTGCTCTCATAAACGCTCTGATTTAGGTGAGTCAGATGATTATGTAGTTGTCTCTGAGTTTCCGAGATCACATAAATGCAGCACTAAACCAGACAAACAGCCTACATTCGTTTTTTGACCTAAATGGCGTACTATGGACCATAGGCAAAGAATAGAATACTACTAAAATACCATATGCATAGTTTAGTAGCAAAATATTTCATTGTGTATAGATTCATTTTGTATTGGAGGTTTACTTTAAAACAGTACATTTTGTAGATAAAGGTCTTCTGTTTTTACTCACACTAATAAATATGGTGAAAAGGGTAGCAAAAGTAAGTATAACATTGCGGTGTGTGGTACTCATTGTGCCATTTACAATCACAGGAGAGGAAAGGGAGAGACTTTTGTCATCAAGTTGATTGCACTTGATGACATATGTTGCACATCAACAGTCTTCTACTGTGTGAATGGAGAACAGTGGGCTGGCAAAAGTAGCAATGGTAGACAAGATAAGGCCTAATAGGACAGGATGAGATCATTGCTGCAAGTGTTGCAACGCAAAGTAAAAAACAAAAATAGCAGAGGAATAAAATATGCTGTCAGAAAAGATCAAATGAAAAAAATGTATCTTAAATCTAACTGTTTAGTAAGACTATTTAACCACAAAATAATAAAATTAAGATAAAACTTGAGTAAAATAATATTAAAGTGGACATATCATGCTTTTATTTTCACCTTTTGAACATTTAAAACATTTACCTGGGGTCTAAATAAACTATACCTGCAATCTACAGTCTGAATTCCTCCTAATTTTCTTTCTACATGCCTCTCTTTTACCCCTTTTGTAAGGAGCGCTTTTGAGCGCCTTGTTTTGGCACTGTCTCTTTAAATGCAAATGAGTTAGTTCGCACCCCACCCCCGCGCATGCGCATTGCACGCAGACTCCGCCCCGTTCAGCCATTGTTGTAGTCCCAAACACAGTCCGTCTGTCGGATCCAAAACTTCTCCAAAGTTAGAAAAAGCGTAATGACAATCGAAAAAAATGGAAACAAGCGAAGAAATCAACATCCAGCCACGAGCCAGAGTCTGACACAGACCAAGAGAAATCGAGAAGAAGATGATCCTCCGCAGCAAAGACTTCAAATGGCTGCATCTCAATGGTTTGTTTACTACTATGTAATTAAGCTGTCGCGCTCCGTTAGCTTAACTGTGTGTGAAAGATATTAGCAGGTTATCTAATGGACCCTCACTTTACCATCTTACTACAACAACAGTCCGGGGGAAAAGGCTACTGTCAAGTCAGTCAGCGTAGTTAAGGTGCTGCGGGCTACGCTTGCTGCGCGCTAATGCTAGCGACATGCTAACGCTAGCGACATGCTAACGTCAGCTACGAGCAGTCTGATGTGAGTTCTCCCTTATGAAAACCTAAAAAATAAATGTATTATATGTGTATATAAAGACATGTGCCTAAGCAGCTGGAAAACAGCCGAGTAAAAGATGGGCAGCTACAGGTGTAATGCTAATCCCTCACAAATGGCCAGAACACAGGTAAAGAATGACTGGATAAAAAATAGGTCTAATAAACAGTGTTTCAGCGTTTCTTGACTTACCGCTCCGCTATATATCGTCATCTCCATAGACCGAAGGAACTGACCCTTGATCAAATGCAATCTTTGAGCAAATCCCTCGTTGTACTGGCGGAGGTTACTGAAGCACTCCTCTTTGAAGTGCTTAGCGCACACAAACTGAACTTTCCCCACTGTGGTGGTACATTACCACGAAAAATAAAACATAACCAGCCGATCTCAGTTGTTCGGATGCAGGCGGTCGGTGTAATGAGTTGTGCTGGTAACACAACCAAGAACAGAGCATTTTAACTTGTCCACTCGCACCTTTGACATCTTTGCGCTTGGACTACAAAATCGCTACGAGGAAAATAAAGATGGCGGTCTCTGCCGGAAGCTCTTGACCTTGTTTAGTAGTTCCGCTGTGACGTGATAGATAAAAATACGTAACAGATAATGCGGAAATTCGAACGAACTGAGAAATATGTTGCAAAATTTATATAAATATATCTCTGCAGCTACTTAAGTGATTGATTTCAACTTTTAGCCACTACCAGACACCCACAGTACACAATAAAAGGTATTTAAGGGCCAAAAAAGTAGATTTTGCATGATATGTCCCCTTTAATACAAAATTAAAAGTAGAAGAAAGGTGAGTCAAGTGGTCATGTCATACTGTACTGCATACGCTTCTGCAGTTCCTCTTCCATCTCTGATGATGTTGCTCAGTTTAGTAATAAAACATAACATCAGATTAAAGAAGCACTACAGAAGCATATGCATTTTTATAGTTGATTTGTTATTACTGTTTATGTTTAACAAATGGGGACTACTTAGTGACAATGAGGCTTTCTGCTGATCTCATCATAATTAGAAAATGTCTCAGCTCATTCCCTCTTCCCCTTCTTTATGTGTCTAAAGCTGCTTTCATTTTGCAAAACTCATTCGGGGAATTGTGAGCACCATTAAATGGCTCTTTAAGTGTCGTTAGCAGACTGACTTTCTCTCATACAATTATGTTTGTACTTGTGTTTCTATAGGTACTCAGTTCTGGTGTCTTTTGGACATTGTGCCTATTAAGAATGAGAAGGGAGAGGTGGTCCTCTTCCTCGTGTCCCACAAAGACATCACAGACAAGAAGAGGGAGCAGAGTCCAGAGCAAGGGCCTGAGACAGGTGGGGACAATATTAATACATTGTTATTGTGTAATCGTATGATGAATGCAGAAATGTGTTAATTACATTGTTTTATTTCCCATATTATGTATTATTATTGGGTAATCAATCCATAATCATAATTCCTAATCATTAAATAATGCAGAAAAAAAAAAACAACAACAACTCAACAGCAAAACTAAATGGGAGTACACCGACTGCTCCTGCAGTTGTTCAGAGGAGATACATAAATGACAGCACAAGTGCACTCTTTGTGGAAGTGATAAACTTTGAAAATCCATCATGTTCAAATGTTGACATTTTTAAAAATTCTGTTACATCTAATGTTTTGAATGTTCTGGACACCATTGCTCCTATGAAGGTTAAAATGGTTAAAAATAAGCAGAAGGCACCATGGAAGATTAACGAGACGGTCAGGGCACAGAAAAGAGAGTGCCACAGGGCAGGGCAGTCAAAGCTCAAGATACAAAAAGAGACTTATAGAGAAAAGTTGTACATGTACAACCTAATTTTATGTAACACGGGGGAAAGATTTTTTTCTGAAATCATTGGAAGTTGCAGTGCAGTACAGTGCAAATAATAACCCTAAAACCACCTCCTCATTTAGAGCTGACTCACTTTGCACCTGTAACTGACAAAACTGTTTTTCTACCTGTGGCCCATTGAGGCAACTGTTGTTGTGATTTTTGGCACTACAAAAATACATTGAATTGAATTGAATTGAACTGAGACTGCTCTTATCAAGGTGACAAAGGACATCCGCCTAAACACTGAGGCGGCCAAAGCCTCATTCTTAATTCTTCACTGTTAATTCTGTCTATCATGGGATCCTCTTACAGAGACATAGAGGACTGGGTGGGTATCACTGGCACCGGCCTAAATTGGTTGAAGTCCTACCTTGAGGACAGGAAGTACTTTGTTGAGATTGGTAACTGTGTCTCAGACCACATGGGCTTGACATGTGGGGTGCCCCAGGGGTCAATTCTGGAACCCCTTCTGTTCAACCCCTACATGCTGCCGTTAAGTCAGTTAATATGCAGCAATAATGTGTCTTATCACAACTATGCAAAAACACTAAGATCTATGTCTCATTGACGGCAGGTGAATATGGACCAGTGGATTCACTCTGTCACTGCATCAAACAGATCAGTTTATGGATGCAAAACAATTTTCTCCAGCTAAACTCAGACAAGACGGAAATCTTAAGGGTCAGCAGTCACCTCCAGTCTCTTGCTCTAAAACCTACAAATCGAGTTTGAAATCTGGGGGTAATAATGGACTCAGACTTGAACTTTGACAGCCACATCAAATCAATAACATCAACAGCCTTTTACCATCTAAAAACATTGCCAAAATCAAAGGCATAGTGTCTAAACCGGACTTGGAAAGACTCATCCATGCATTTGTCTCCAGTAGGTTAGACTATTATAACGGCCTGCTCACTGGTCTCTCCAAACGAACAGTACCTCCAGAACGCTGCTGCTCGAGTCCTGACTAGAACCAGGAAGTACTCACATTAGTCCTGTGCTCAAGTCTCTGCACTGGCTTCCTGTGGCTCAGAGAATAGACTTTAAAGCAGCTCTGCTTAGCCAAGTACCAAAGTTTACATCTCTGACATGTGCCATAAGAACCATCGCGCACTCTGAGGACCTCAGGGACCGGCCTCCTCTGGTCAGGACTAAACATGGGGAATCAGCGTTTCAGTTTTATGCATCTTAAATATGGAACAGTCTTCCTGAAATGTCAGGTCTCCACTCTGACAATGTTTAAATACAGGCTAAAAAGTTTAGTTTAGATGTGCATACGACTGAAAGATTTATCTGCACTCTTCACTGTTTTTTATTTTTTTTTATGTATGTCATGTTTTGTGATTTTAATGCATTTTTTCCTGGTAAGTAAAGCACTTTGAATTGCCCTGTGTACGCATTGTGCTCTACAAATAAACTTCCCTTGCCTTGCCTCGCACTGATTAAATTGGAAAAGGAAATGTGATATTGCAGTTTGGTGAATGCATATATAAGTTAATTTCTGGCAACAAACAGCAAAAGTCTGAAACTGGCAAGACAAGTTCATTGTAATCAAGACGTGTAGAGGATAGTGTGGGCTTGTTTTATTATCAGATGGAATTGTTTTTCCCCTTCTCCAAACTACTTATTTCTTATTTCCCTTTCTAACCCTAAAATACTTAAACCCACATAAGCCTCTCTGATTGACAGTGGCTGTGTTTTTGTCACAGCCAAATCTGGGTGCACTTCACACACTGCAGGGGACCCAGACACTTACAGAGGAAAAACTAAATCATTTATGGTCAGACTGTTTTTGGATTCATGGCACACAACAATCATCATTTACACAAGTGATTAGGAAACAGGTCGTCCAGGAAAGTTCAATAAGTAGAAGACCCTTCTCCTTTCTCCTAAGAAACCTTGTGAATTCCAAAGCAAAACTCACCAGAAAGCTGAATTAAATATAATTTTGACCTGAAATAGAGAGAAGTCAAAAAGGCAATTGTTGACAAAGAAGAAAGACCTTGTTTGAAGAGAAAAGATTGTTTGAGAGGTTCTCACCTTTTTGTCTTGAGATCCCCTATGCTTTGTTTCACACCCGACCCGAGTTCCCCCTAACTCAGGCACTAGGCAAATAAATCAGTTTACTGTATATTGTTAATTAATATTTTCAGATTTTCTGGTTTTAATGATATCAATGTCCAAAATCCTCAAAAATAACTACAAAGAACATTTTATTCACATGCTACATACATTTTACCTTTCTTTAAAAATGTGAACCCATTCACCTACGCCGAAGCAAGTTCCTACGTTTGTGAATTTCACTGACAATGGCAATAAACAATTTCTGATTCTGATTCTGATTCTGATTCTGATTCTGATTATCCATTTGCTAAATTCTCTTGAACATTGTTTATTTAAACTGCTTTCTACCTGTGGCCCATTGAGGCAACTGTTACCCAACAAAAATAAATTGAATTGAATTCCAAGTTTCCCTCTGCTGATTGCTTTAGAATTCTTTTGTTGACTGATTGCGTTGTGAAAACGCAATTCAAACCACATTCTCACTAATGCAACACATTTTGGTCCATATACAGCCACTTAATCAGTAGTCAAAGTGTGTTCTTCACGGACACGGCAGCCTGAGTCATTTCTATAGTGTAACCCTTTTCCTGGAAGCTCACCTTGTCGAGTTCAACCTGAGTTTCCTGTCGCCATTGGTAACCATTAGCCATCAGTCTCAGTGACCTTTCGCACTGCCGCTTTAATCTTTGTGAGAGTGCCTTAAATCTTTGCCCACTTTTATCTCTTTGGTGCCATTTTGGTAGTTTAAACTTGTGGACACAGTACAATTGCTGTGCACCTGTCAGTTCTTACCACATCCTTAATTTTAAAACATATTGTGTAGTTATTGCAGTAGTTTATAGACTGCAATAAACCCTGTACGGACAGGGAGATCGGCATCCTCAGTTCTGTCTTCTGCTGCATCAAAGCCGTTTCAAATATCCTGTACGGATACAATGAGCAAATTGGATTTAGTGGCCCAAATGAAAATGATTTGGTTACAAGGGAGGGTATTTACCAAAGATGACATGGTAATAGGGATGAAGCGGATAATTCATAAATGTTAAAATCGAAGGCGGACAATTACACAGCTAATAAATTTAGATGCTGCACCACCCATTCAAATATGACTAAAGGACCAAATATGCTCAGGCCAACAAAGGGAATTGGTGCAATTCTATGGGGGAAACAAACAAAGAGACTGATTTCCAGAGCAGTGTGTGACGTGAGAGCCAATGGCCAAAAATAAATGGTAGTTTTCTGATTGCATAGCCCAAAAGGGACTCCTGTCTTGTTGTTTTCTTTGTGTCATTCTTTCATTCCTCTTGCCTCTTGTTTATGTCCAAAATATTTCAGCTTACACTCAAACAAGTAAAAAAGAAATTATATATATATGTGTGTGTGTGTGTGTGTGTGTGTGTGTGTGTGTGTGTGTGTGTGTGTGTGTGTGTGTGTGTGTGTGTGTGTGTGTGTGTGTGTGTGTGTGTGTGTGTGTGTGTGTATATATATATATATATATATATATATGTATATATATATAAAACTACTACTACTACTGCTTGTGTGAGTTTGTTCTTCTTTGCTCCCAGATGAGGAGACCGGTCTGGAGGTGCACCAGGTCACTCGGCCTCCAGGGTTCAATGCAAACCGACGCCGCAGTAGAGCTGTCCTCTATCACCTGTCAGGACACCTACAGAAACAGGACAAGAGCAAACTTAAGATCAACAATGTGAGTGCTTTACACATACTGATTAAATCCTCCTGCTACAACAGTCTTCATTGATACCATTGATACAATTATATGAAAAGTGATATATACACATAGACATGCAGACATGTTTTTTTCTCTCAAATAAATCAGGACTTTTTGGTGCACTGGCTTCCAGGGTTGTGATATGTTGCTCTCTCTCTTTCTCTCTCTCTCTCTCTCTCTCTCTCTCTCTCTCTCTCTCTCTCTCTCTCTCTCTCTCTCTCTCTCTCTCAGGAGTAAGCATCAGCTTTTAGTTTTCCCAAAAATTGTGAGAGTCAGGCAGATGAGGTGTTGAACTGGGGAGGCGCTCTGTCTAACAGTTCATAAAGGACATCCTTTATGCAACCAAACACCAACAACACACACCTGTATAATTTGAATAGTTTGCTGTAAAATATCAACGACATGATCATAATCAGTGAAAGTACCAAAGTTCACTTTTTATGTTTAAAAAGTACAGTTTACCCAGGAGTTAATACTTATTTCAGTATTTAATGCAGAGTTTGTCACACTTGGCTGCAGCAGCAGGCCATGCACACCAAACAGATGGTCTGAAGGTCAACACTCTTACACCACTGCTGTGGGACTTAAGGTTGTGGAGCTTTGAATTCTGCTGATCTCAGTGGGTGAAACTGCACACACAGCTATTGATGAGATGAATTTTTGAAGTCAATCATAATCAGTTACACTGAAAAGTTATTGAATCTTTTAATAAACCAGTCATCAAAAACAGGTTGAACACTTACAGGCGTTGTGGAAAAATCTTCTTTTTCATGGACCATGCTGATGAGTGTGAAAACAAGTATTTTATTACTTTGTCTAGGTCAGAGTATTTCCAAAACCACAGATCTTCTGGCGTGCTCAAGGTCTTTAGCAGTCAATAAAATGTAAACATTTTCCACAGAAGGGACAGGCCACATTAAAAGGTGCTGATGTTATTTGTAATTTGTGTGTGTCTTTATTGATCCAGAACATGTTTGGAGAGAAGCCCCCGATCCCTGAGTACAAGGTGGCGGCCATTCAGAAATCCCGCTTCATCCTGCTTCACTATGGGACTTTTAAGGCGGGCTGGGATTGGCTGATTCTTCTGGCCACCTTCTATGTGGCAGTCACTGTGCCCTATAATGTGTGTTTCACTGTGGGAGGGGGACGTGACGAGGGGAACATCAACGCCCCCCGAAGCCCCCCCAGCGTCAGCGACATCCTGGTGGAGATCCTGTTCATTTTAGGTCAGTACTTCAATATTTTACCTCTATTAAGTATTTTCCCCAACTGGTTCATGTTCCTGCAGCATTTGTAGGTTTGGTTAGCATATAAAATTTGAAAGTATATATTTTATGTCAAATCGGTCCACTCTTTTTACAAATGACCATCAGGAGTGGTGAGTAAATGCCAAATTGTCATAGACAATACATTGCTTAGATAGAAATGCTAAAAAACATATTGTATTTGACCTTACCACAGCTGATACAACTTGTCTCATTATTTCATAAAGAAAATAGAAACATAAAATTAGTGCAACTTGTTAGTGAGACTTATCTGTCTATACCAAAGTTTTGTGGTTGTTGTTTTTTGTTTTTTTTTATTACCCTTGCAGCAGTAAAAGGATATGAAGCATTACAGTGGACAATTATGTCTAATTGCAAACTCAATGCCCCTCGAGTTCCTTTCCGTCCACCTCACTGTACAAAACTTATGACTGCACTACAGACCATCCGGCTTAATGGAACCAAATTAAATATAATAAAAATATATAGGCACCCTACAGTAAAGTTTCAGAGATTTGTCAGTTAATTTCTTTTGGGATACGATAAAAGATTAAGTTAGATTGTAGCAAAATCAATATTACTTAATTCCAAGTAGTGGTTGTGGCACCAACTGAGTAGTACTGAAAAAGTAGTTGCAAACTACTATGTGGGAATGACTCTGTGCTCAATTTGCAATTTTGTTGCAATACGTTATTATTTCATATCTGTTTATACTGTGTAGAGTAGTTGTTTTAGTAATCCATAAACTGTACAAAACAAAAAAAAACAAAAAACTTTTTTTTCTTTATTTTTAAGAAAAAAATAAAATCTTTACAACAAAAATGAAAACAAACCTCCCAAATTTCCCTTATTGGATTTTGAAAGACCACTGATTTTCAGTGTTACGATTGTCTTATTTCCAGACATAATGCTGAACTTCCGCACTACTTTTGTGAGCACGTCTGGTCAGGTGGTGTATGACGCCCGCTCCATCTGCGTCCACTACGTCACCACCTGGCTGTTTGTGGACCTCATTGCGGCTCTTCCCTTTGACCTGCTGTATGCTTTCAACGTCAGTGTGGTAAGTCATGCCTCCAGGGGGCGCAACACTTGTATATATTCATCAACAAGCTTAACAGACATCTGTAATATGACAGGGGGTGGCAAATCAGTATTGTCAACTTTGATCTACCATGGAAAGGACAATCTCATGAATCTCAATAGTTCATTTTCCACACTTGCCGTGGCGATATGCCAAGTTTGGAGACAGAACACAATAGATCCTAATGTCAAACCGTCCCCAGTGAGTCTCACATTCACTCCTCAGCCAAACTCCTCCGCAGGAGACACCTGGCCCTGAGTCAAGCAAAGATGGTGCTGATTTTGATTTCCCCTGTGCATCAAAAATGAAAAACTTTGGGCTAAATTAGATTTGAGATAAAATCACACACTCACTATACATATTTTAATATGTAGTAATATGGAAAGATCGCTATGAATAATTATAGAGGCCTAAACTTCCTTAAACTCCAAAGAATCTGAACAGAGAGTTTATCTGCACTCAAATTATACATATTTTTCTTGACTCACTAATACTGGACATTTCTGAAACAGCCCAAGAAACTAAGACTGTTTCGTTAAGTAAATTTTCCACTTGTTTAAAACTACACTTGTAATTGTTGTAATTGCTTGCTTTTCTTGTCTGTAGTACTTTGGAGTGAACTTGCTGAAGACTGTACGGCTGCTGCGATTACTGAGGCTGCTGCAGAAGTTGGAGCGCTACTCTCAGTACAGTGCAGTGGTGTTGACTTTGCTCATGTCCATGTTTGGGCTGCTGGCACACTGGATGGCTTGTGTCTGGTACTTCATCGGACGCCGGGAGATTGGGAGCCCTGGGTCCTGGGACATCGGTCAGTGTTTTTTATACTTCACAGTATACGCTAATATATATATATATATATATATATATATAATTTATTACACACATGAGTCATTATTATAAAGCCATATATGAAGCATAAACAGTCAATCAATGATTTCCTAAGACATGTGTTTGTTTTACAGTCCTTATAAAGCCATTAGATTATGTATTTACTGATGTCTAAATATAGCCTGTGTATATGGGTACTGTCACTCCAAAGAGAATTGTGGTCCATTTTCTCTTTGGTCGGAAAGCTTTTAGTTTGTATTTGTTTACTGCTGCCACCTTTTACCGTTACTTACAGTGTGCTTTGAATATTCAGCCACAACAAAAATGTATAAAGAGATGAGATCCGCAGAGAACGAGAAGGAGCACTTTTGGCTTTCCAAATGACGTTGTTCTCAAATTAAATGGTCAATTTACATTTGTGCTGACTCTTCTCTTATCTAATTGTGTTATTAATAAAGGCAGGCACAGTTCACTGAGACACAGAGACAGTGTAATTGCAATGGCTATTAACAAGATTAGGCAAAATGAGGATAGAACAAAACATATATACAAGATGGTGATGAGACAGATATGGTTTAGATAAAGTGGGACTGTTGAACGGACAGGAGTAAAGCTGGAGGTAACTGGATTAGACATTAGGAAAAGTTAACCAAGTTTTGGAATTTTGGAGCTTTGACCTAGTCGTTTAGCCATTACAAATTGTTCTTGTCAAACTCATCATTACTTGCTGCCTAATATATCTCTCCATTAGCATGGAGACATTTTTCAATTCTTTTCTCAGGGTTATAATGGTCAGACACACTTATTCATGGATTTTCATAGATGTTGATTGTACGTAACGCAGACACTGTTGCAGTCAATGCATCTTTATGCCCCATCAATATTGTATTCAGAAAGATAAAGGATCCATTGGACACACAAGGCCAGTCTGACCTATTGGTGACACAGACTCTTTCACCACAGCGCTCTGATGCATGTCCATACAACCGAGGCTCTTTCTCTGCCAGTCACTTGGATACAGTGTATGTCAGTGGCACAGTTCGTCATCAATATTTAAAATGGAGCAGAGCTGGGGCCGTTCATATAACTGCTGCCATGAACGTCAGGCTTCATGAATCATGGAAGCAGTAAAAGTGAAGAGTGATATGTGTTGCAGTAAGGTATATTATGAATAATCATAATGCACCCATTACTTAAAGCAATCTCCATTACATAGACATTTTATTAATTAGATTTCTAGTTCACAAAGTGTTATGTTGGAATAATTTTCTCCTTTGCTTTTCCAGGGCAAGTATCTAGTGAATATTTTTTAAGTGGCACCTCTATATATAATCGGAAAAGTGCACACAAAAATATAGTCCTGACTGCCTGCGTATAGTTTGACAATTCATCTTACATTTTACCTCATATGACCTGAAAGCATTTCAATGTGATGCTTATTTGGACGAAAAATTGACAAGTGTTTTATTAGTTGATAGTTAAAATTTAAATTCTTTCTGATGTGAAATGTATTGCATTGTTCAGTCGTCAACCTATGATCCACAAATCAACCATTGCTTGTTTGATGTCACGTTAAATCTTTTGCTTTATCCTTGATTTATTTATTTTCACTTTATTAAGATCAATCACTGTCTTCTTCAACATGTACTACCAAGGTATTTATAGTACATATATGTAGTCATTCTCACAAATACAGTCCAGCTTTCAAATTACTGTGAAATTCACTCTTTCAACAATCCTTACATGTATTCTACTGTGAGTAGTGGACTGAAGCACTCTACAGGTTGGACAAGTGCCATGCATGCACTGTGAGCCGCTGTGGAGTGACTAACACCATGGACAGCTCATGATTGTGAATTCAGGACCATGGACAGAGGCTGAGGCAAAGCACTGCAGTTTCTCTGTGAATGTCAGTGAAGTGTTACATATCGGAGCTATCTCAAACCCTGCTCTCCATTACAGCAGTAGACAGGGCTGTTCTTACACACGGAGCGTGAAATAGTCATGTTTGGTTCATAATCCACTCCATTCTTAGGGTACATTTTGAACCACTGTTGTAACACATTAATGATGCAAAGAATATTGAAGGTATCATGAGGCCTGCCTTGGCAGGAAATTTATTGCTGTTGTTGTTGCTGTTGCTTTTTTTTTTCTTTTTCAAATTTATAAGAAATACATACAATCCTTAAAGTTGTCTATTTTGTGTAACCAGGAATGCAGCATTATATTTTTCTCACGTACAATTGCAAGATATAGCTGTCTTCTTTTTACTAGCAACTTTAGCTCCAACTATATGGGAACAAATATTTTTGTTGATAATTGCATAATTTAGTATAGGTTGAGTGTGTTTCCTGACAAAACTGATTCAGTATCTCCCGGTACAGTCACCAAGAATACACTGGCTTGTGAATTGTGATTTACTTGCTGCTGATGTAATATTGACGAAATTTACTGGAATAAGACAATTCACTTTATTTCTGTATGACATTAGATTAAATGGGAGGTGTGGTTTATGTTTGTGTTATCCCAGACTCCATTACCATATGACAACCGTGTGAGTAATGTACGCAGAGCCCTTTGTGTTTCGTTCGTGACAGATGGGATAAAAGGAAGTCCTTGTACCTTATTTGTTATCAGTACACACACACAGTTCAGCCTTCAACTTGTCCGTGACTCCACAGTGCTGCACAGGTTAAGAGCTGCTAATGACAGAGTAATTAGAAAACTACTCAGGTGTTAAATCCTCCAATGTTGTTTGTTTGGTTGTGACTCTGCTCCTGGCTCAGTTGTCAAGAGTGTGCTGGCAGTGACACATGACGGCGTCAAGTACACACCGAGTGGTACACATACACACACATGCACACACACACCCACACACACGCCTACACACACGCCTACACACACACACACACACACACACACACACACACACACACACACACACACACACACACACACACACACACAAGGTCGCACTGGTCTCTTGATATAAATATGTGAGTAAAGCTTTGCGTCCTCCGCCCTGTTCTACACATACACTGTTCTTCTGATTCGGTTTCCCCCTGGTGTAAGTCGGGGCTTATCTTTGCTGCCTTTCAATTTTTCAATATAGTTTTAACTTTTGTTCTTTTTCCTTTGTTCCTTGTCGGTCCATAGCTTCAGCGTTCTCTTTGTAAAGTTGGCTCACACACTGTTTGTTATTTACAGAAAAATAATATTATTGTTTCCAGATAAAAAATATTATTTTTTCAAGTATCTAACACCAGTTCTTTTGAAGGATAAAGAATATTAAGTAAACCTACAATCAAATTGACTTTTTACCTAAATACTAAATACTAGTACTTCTACCAGAGAGAGAGTAAAAAGATTGAATTTGATCCTATCAAACAAATAAGTAAATAAAAATAAAGAGTTGGATTTGGAAAACTCTGATAAGCAAAGACGAAATTGTAAGTCTTTGGCACTTAAGGGTTTTCTCTTCAAATGTACAACAATATCACTTCCTAAAAAAGTATAATATAAAAGTATGTTCAAATACATTCAAATATAAGTATATTCAAAGTAGGGTTATCAAGATGATTAGGTTTATTGATAATTGGGATTATTTAGGTCACAATATAATCATATAAACTATATAAAAAAATTGACTATAATAGAACCAACATTTCGTGTTTATAATTTCTATAATCTACACTTTTTTAATGTATCTAAATACAAAGTCTCACTGTTTTTGTCACAACTTGCATTCGTAAAGTTCATTTTATAAACCTTGTCACACACACAGGAAATGTAATGTAATGTGTAAGACAAGATTTCAGATTTGTTTGATGTCTCAGTGATCATGGTTAATCATTAAATAGTGATCTTTTTTTCTCACAAAAATTTTCACAGTAAAATTTGATATTGTGTTATATACATGGTAAAAATTAATTAATAACCCATATTTAACTTTTTTAAATGTGTTAAAAAGCTAGGATACACTCAAAGAAGCAAACTGTCGCTATAAAGTCATTTTTGGTTTGTGTTTCATGTATAATTAGTTTAGTTATAGCTTGTTGTTGTAGCTAATATAATTTTATTGTCCTTCACAGGTTGGCTGCATGAACTGGCCAAGCGTCTTGGCACCCCCTACTTCCTGTCCCCCTCTCCCACCCTGGTCCCGGGGTCGGTGAGCAGCCTGCAGCCCAACAGCAGCCAGTGGAACATGACCGGGTCGGAGGTAGTAGGGCAGGCCTCCTGGAACTCCTCTCAGTACTTCGGGAACATCTCTGCGGCAGATGCTGTGTCTGGGAC
Organism: Rhinogobius similis; assembly: GCA_019453435.1. NCBI lineage: Eukaryota > Metazoa > Chordata > Actinopteri > Gobiiformes > Gobiidae > Rhinogobius > Rhinogobius similis. The sequence continues at coordinate 20,401,163 of CM033633.1, read as the reverse complement.
AGGTGCAGGGGGCGGAGGCATGGGGGTCCTGGCCGGGGGTCCCTCCATGCGCAGCAGCTATGTGACCTCCCTGTACTTTGCCCTGAGCAGTCTGACCAGCGTGGGTTTTGGGAACGTCTCAGCAAACACCGACTCAGAAAAGATCTTCTCCATCTGCACCATGCTCATCGGAGGTCAGTAGGTTTACCTATTGCTATGAAAAATTATTCTATGAAAATAAAAACAAACATTGTTAAAGAGGACCTACTTTTTTCTGGTACTTATATAGATTTCTTATATAGATTTTTTTTTTAGATAAAGTGGAAACTCCCAGCATTTATTTTCTGTCCCCAATGGCCAAATTAAAGTGCTCTCAAAGGCCCACTTTTTAATGTTGCTATTAAATCGTAAGAAAGGTTATAATTTGATTTGTTAACGTGTTTCAACTTTGTAATTGCATCCTGTGGTGTTTTTTCTGTTTTCTGTAAAGATCTATAAAGAACTTTGGTGCGACATCTGTTGTTTTAATTGTGCATATAAATAAATTGGCTTGGTCTGGCTGATGATGAAGGAAAACTATTATCACGTGGTTAAAAGTTCATATTTGCTTTTAATAAAAAAAAAAGTAGGAAACACAAAATGTACGTATTAACCAGGGAGCTCGTCTCAGTATGAATGATTATATCTTGCACCTAATTAGTGTTTATTAGTGATCCAAAAGGAAAGAAGAAATAATAATACAGTAATTTTGAATGCATTTTCTCAGATTATAAAATAGAGAAACAACATATCTTTCTTCCATTGTAAATATTACCGTGTTCTAAATCCTTTCTCATATTATTGTACTATTCTATTTACATATTTATTGTTCTAGTTTTACATTTCTCACTTTATTATCTTCTTATAGCACAATTTGTTCTTTCCCAGGTTCCCACTTTTGTCATTCACACAATAGGCACCTGGGGAAAAAAACAGTTTTACCAGTCTTTTATTCCGACTTCATTCATCACTGGAGTATTTTACATGTAAGGGTTCCAATTCATTTTTGAGCCATTTTTGAATATTTGTCAGATTAAAGAATATGGATGATTTAAATTATAACAAAATATCAAATTGAATTGTTTGCTTTTAAAGATGTTTTCTTTGTATACACTGACAACAGTATCCGCATACATTTGCAGCTGAAGTTTTACATCAAAGTTTTTGTTATAAAGTAGTTGTCGTCTCATTGGGTAGTGTGTGATCTTGGCAGCTGTGGAGTATTTTGCAGAGTTAGTATATCTGCTCTGTTGGTCACAGCACCGGAGGGAACAGTCATTCAGATGTGAAGACATAAGTCAGGGCTGCACTGGGCTGTGTAGGTGGTCTGTGCGAGGATGCATTCTCAGCAAGTTTACATTTAGGAAGGACATTGTAAGTACCCCAGGTGAACTGGGGTACATTTATTTAATTTCTTTTTTATTTCTTTTTTTATTCTGTCTGTATAGCAAAGTTGGCTGGTTTTCCGAGCAGAATAAATAAACTAAACAAAGGAGTTTCCAAATGTGCCCCAAAACTTTAGTTACATTTACAACCAGTCTGTTTAATGTAAAATTGTATTTAATTTTTACTATATTTCTACTAAAGCAACATAGCAATGACATTAAAGTAACTTCAGCAACAGAGCTCCCCCTGCAGGTCCCCCCCATCCCCCCCACCTGCTCTCTAAAAAAGAGAGCATAGGTTTCTCAGAGGGGTCGTCTCCAGGGCGGCACCAGGAAAGTTGCAAGGCTGGTTTTCCGAGCAGAAACAGCAAAGGGAGACGACCGGGGCTTCAATCGCCCCAAAATACATTTACAACCAAATGTAAAATTGTATTTTATTTTTACTTATTTCTACTAAGCAACAAGCAGGAAAACTACCAATGTAGTGGTGTCTTTCAGTGATTTCAGTAACCACTGTCTTATTGGGTTCAAAACACAAAATTAATTAAATTCAAATCAAGTATAACCGTTAAAAGGTCATATAAGCATTTTAATGAACAAGCATTTCTGTCTGATCTGTACTATAGTGACATTGGTTTTACAACCAGTATTCCAGAATTCAGCGTTGAACTTTTTCATTAAAACATTTAATGATAGTTTTGAGAAACATTCCCCTCTTTAAAAAGGCATGGTCAAAAATAAGAATAATCCCTGTTTTTTTTCCAGACATTGCTCCATTAACAGCACGAGAGCTTGATAAAGTCTGGGCAGAAGCCAAGACAACTAAATCAGCAGCAGATTGGCAGCAGTTTTGTCATAAACACAACAAATATGTTTCTACTATTCGTAAAGCCAAAGCAACATCAATACTTTCACTGAATCTCAGGGCAATTCCGCAAAATTTGGAAAATGGAAAATGGTTAAAATCTTATCACAAAATTCTACTCCCTCATTACCAAATGAAATTATTAAAGATTCAATTAATCTTACAAAGAAAAAAGATATCTGTGATGCGCTTAACTAGCAATTTGTTAGATCTAGAGATACTTTTGATGATGCTGCTCCATCTTTTGTTGCTGCCTCAATACAGGAGAACAGAACAGAGGATCAGATTTTTCCCTTAAGCCCGTTACACAGTATGAAGTATTAAATATGTTGTTCTCTGTCAATCCAAAAAAGTGCACTGGAGCCAACACCCTCGAACCTAGGCTGCTTTTGTTATCATTGAAGCATCTGTTGTTGTGCTTTTGGGTGCTATAAAAATAAACTGATTTGATTAAACTGTTTAATTTATGTTTTTAATCTCACAATTCAAACACAAAGCATCCTATTACTATAGAAAACTGCTTTTGTGCACCCTTTACATAACAGAGGACAGAAAAATGATTTGAACAAATACCACCCAATCTCAAAACTGCGTAGAAGGAACTAGTACATGCTTTTTGAACCAGTTATTCCATTTTAACCAGTCTGGGTTCAGACCAGGCCATAGTACTATCACAGCTGCTACCAAAGTTGTAAATGATATTGCCTTTGCTTTGGACAGTCATAAAGAATGAGCTACTGTTTTTGTTGATTTATCTGTAGATTCTGTGATCATTGTATTCTGTTGGATCAACTGGATGCTATTGGGTTTGATACTGATGAAAGCTAAAAAGTAGTTTTCAGATTACCTAGAGCTCAAGCTGTTTCTGTTGATGGCCTTCAATCGGGAAAATCTTATCATAACAAGGATGTTCCTCAAGGGTCTGTCCTGGGACCACTACTATTTACAGTTTATGTAAATATGTAATGCTACATAGTAGCATCCACTTGTATGAAGATAATGCAATTCTATACGCTACAGCACCTTCGGCAGCAAAACAAATTCAAAATTTTCAATTGGATTTTCATTCCATCCAACAAAACTGTGTCAATTTAAAATAGCTAATGAATTCAAACAAAACAAAATGCATGTTGTTCTCCAAAAGGCGCTCTAGTGAAAAAAAGTATCTATATCTATATATGATTGAACAAGTTCCCGTTTATAAATACGTGGGCATCTAGATTTATGACAAGCTTTCTTTCAACAAATACATGAGTTGACACATAATCTTAAAACCAGATTTTCATTCTTATTTAGAAATTAAAAAAAAAAAGTGTTTCCCTTTGAAGCAACTGCATAGGACTTTACAGACAGTTGTTTCCGAGTCCTGGTGCAATACTGAGTGAAAGGAAGGACTAAGTGGGCGGGGCTAACGGTTCAAACACTTTAGTGTGATTTTTTGCACTTTGACTTCATTGTACAAGTCAAAGTAATAGCACACACTGGTATAAATTTATGTTGATTATTGTTACTACATTTGCTGCTTTATTTCCTTTTTAGGTTTAGGCTACTATGTTCATTCCACTCATAGATTTTCCACTTTTACAACATCTGCTAAAACCTCCAGCACTACCCATGCTGCCACTGACAAAACAAATCTTCATGTTTAAATGTTGTATATTGCAAGATCATTTTGCAAAATATATGCCAAAACTCAATTAATCAATCATTCATTCATTCATTCATTCATTCATTCATTCATTCATTCATTCATTCATTCATTCATTTTCTACCGATTATTCCTGTTAGGGGTCACAGGTGACTGGAGCCTATCCCAGTGACTTTGGGCCTTAGGCGGGGTACACCCTGGACAGTGGCCAACTCGTCACAGGGCTGACATAGTAATAATCAATCAGTCAATCAGTCAAACTTTATTTATAAAGCACTGTTCATAGAAAAATTGTAACACAAAGTGCTTGACAATTTATATATTAAAAACAATCCCCAGAAGTTTAAAGTTAAAAACCTAATATAAATAACAATAATAACTAATGCATGCAATAAATCTAATAAATACAGACTAAATAATAAATATTTATCAAAAGCTAAGCTAAACAATGGATCCAGAGCCAACTCTTAAAAACCTGAACATTCTCTGCGGCTCTGAGCTCCTCCTCAGGCTGTTCAACAGACGAGGGCCGTAGTACTGGAAAGACGCCTCGCCGTGAGTGTGTGTCCTGACTTTGGGAATGACTAGGAGCCGGCTGCCGGAGGAGGGCAGGGGCAGCGAGGGTTCGTATGGTAAAAGCAGTTCTGAAAGATAAGAAGGCCCAAGACCATTAAGACTGCAAAAGCAAAAGAACCTTAAAATCAAACCTGAAACACATGGGGAGCCAATGCAGTGATTTTAAAATTGTTGTAATGTGGTCCCACCCCCTGGTCTTTGTCAGGACATGTGCAGCAGAATTTTGTAATAATAGTAAACCTGCAATACTCTTTTTGGGAAGACCAGAGAGCAGGGCATTACAGTAGTCTATACCAGTGTTTCCCAACCAGGGGTACGGGGACCCCCAGGGGTACTTGAGCAATTACCAGGGGGTACTTGGAATGGTTTCAGATTCTAAAAGACAATGAAATGTACTTTTATCTGAATAAAAAAGTGTTATTTGTTGTAAATTTAGCATCTTTTTGGAGTATCTTGGACTATAAATATAATTAAAACAAAATCTAATAGTAATAAATGACAATATGTGACTTTAAACCCATTTATTTGCCTGAAACTCAAGTTGATGGGTACTCTAGAATGTCAGACGACGCTTAGGGGGTCCTCGAAACAAAAAAGGTTGGGAACCACTGGTCTATACGACTGATGATAAAAGCATGCATCAGTGTCTCCATGTTGGCACGAGAGACAATCTTTATATGTTCTAAGTGATAAAAACCTCCTATTTTTTTCCCCCTGGTTAAGCAAGAGGAGTTTTCTGCCATCCAGGATTTGATGTCTAAAATTAAGTTAAAAAGAGTATCCATTGGCCTGGTGTCATCAGGAGACATGGAGTCAACTTCAACAGTTATGCTGACGATACGCAGCTTTCCATGTCTCCTGATGACATCACTAAGACTCTTCAAGAAAAATACCAAGAAAACTTTTCAACTATTATAAATTACAAATAATTGCGTAAACCTGTTCTCATAAGTGCTTTGTTCTTCATTGATAAAACAACTGTTGAACATTTATAATCATTGACCTTTGACTAAAATCACTTTAAACTTTCCCATTTTGATTTTTTTTTTTGTGTGTGTTCTAGCCTTGATGCATGCTGTGGTGTTCGGTAACGTGACAGCCATCATACAGAGGATGTACTCACGCCGCTCGCTGTACCACACACGCACAAAGGACCTGAAGGACTTCATCAGGGTGCACCGTTTACCCAAAGCCCTTGAGCAACGCATGCTCGAGTGTTTCCAGACAATGTGGTCAGTCAACAATGGAATAGATGTCAGCGAGGTGAGGGTTGAATCTGACTGATTTGTGCTTTGACTGTGAATAAATAAAATAGAGTTACTCATCCTGAACTCATATTAAAATGAATTTGTTTTAATGCTAAATGGTTGGTCACCCAACTTCTTGACCAAATGTTAATTTGGTCTGTTTTAGTGCTCATTTACATCACATTTTAGTTATGTTTTTGTCTCTTTCTTTGTAAATGTTTGTGCCTAATTTCAGCTACATGTGTGTTTTTCTTTTCATATGTGTGTATTATATCATCTGCGTAAAAAAGGTTACAGGGGTTGTCATCCAGACACTGTTTGAAGATCGAGACCTTTGGACTTCTATCCAGACGTCATTGTCAACCTGATACCTTATATGCTACTCTGAGTTGTGAGAGCCCTGCCGACAGGGAGGAGTCACTAATAATGGCCTGTCTTTGATAGGTTAATCGTTTGCCCTGCCTAGTGTCACCTGAGGCTAATCTGTTATGATAGCCTTGGTTCTATTGTCCTATTGATAGCTGGCTGTTGCTCCCTCATCACTGCTGAGTACCTCATTAGCATTTGACTGGTCTATTGATTTGGACCAGGGTGTTAGGAGGTTGTCATAAATCTTAGCTAAATTGAATCTTAAATCCCATTCCTGTTTAGAGAGGGATTCTCTTTTCACAAAAATAGCTTCCTTTACTTCTCTTTCAAACCAGTTCTTCTCTCTGCTCAAAATCTTCACCTCACTGTCTTCAAACGAGTGGTTTGTTGCTTTCAGGTGCATATGGACTGCACTCAATTTCAATTTATTTATTAGGAGGATAAGCCCCTTGAGATGAACCATCTCGTTTTCAAGGGGGTCCTCTGTACTCTACCTGATCTTCTGTGCTGGTACAGCCTTTTGTGCAGTGGCTGTTTGGTCTCTCCTATCTTCTTTGCAACTGTCCTACCCTACTACAGCTACATTGCTGTACACCCGGTTTAAGTAGTGAGCGAGTCAGGGATGTCGTGTTGTCTAAAATCTTTTGTAGTTTCTAAAACAGGCCAGAAACCTAAGAGACACAGATACCCCCCTTCTGCTTGGTTCTATATTCCTTTTGTCTTGTTTCTTTGCTCTTCTGACTTTGCTAAAGGTGCATTTAGGATAGCTACAGGCTGAGAAGGCATGTTGGACATGTTCTTCCTCCTTCTTCTTCCCCTCTGCGCTGGTGGGTACTTCCTGAGCTCTGTGTTGTAGTGTCCTGATCACCCCCATCTTGTGCTGCAGTGGGTGGTTAGAATCAAAGAGTAAGTACTCTAGTAAGGTTTCCCGCATACTTCTGTCTGAAGTCTGCCTTCCTCCCCTCTGATTGTGGAGCAATCAAGAAATGCCAAACGGTTGTTCACGTCCACTGCGTTTATATGCTCTGAGAACGCTTCCAGCTCTTGTTTCTTGATTATCACAAAGGTATCATCCACGTAACGCTGCCAGAGACTTGGAGGTGTGCCCAGGAAGGAGGTCAGGGCCTTCCTCTCAAACTGCTCCATGTACAGGTTGGCTACGATCGGGGAGACCGGAGAACCCATAGCACAGCCATGGATCTGTCTGTAAAAGTGCCCCTGGAATTGGAAGTAAGTTACGTTAAGGCAGATGTCCAATAGTTCGCAGATGTGTTCAGGTGTAAGATTGGTCCTCTCCTGTAAGGTGGAGTCCTCCTGCAGTCTCTTCCTCACTGTTGTCACTGCCTCAGAGTGTGAGGCAACCCTTGTAACCTTTTCTATGATGGAACATACCTGGACAAATGAGGAATTACATCGACTATCATCTGCTAATATAAACCAATTTGCCAATTTGTATATCAATGGTCAAAATTCTTTCAACCTCATATTCTTTTTTGTGGCCCAATTGCATATCTGAGATATGGACAATGAAAGGTTAACAAATTAATTCTATTATCTTGTACTTCTTTATAGGCTTTAAACTACTGAATAAAGGTTTTACCAGGCCATGAGACAGTGGCCAGCAGAATTTAAAATGAGAGAATTGGATTTTATAATTTATGGGAAAATTGGGAGGTCACAAACAAATCCTTAAAGTGCATGATTTTCCAAGTTCCACTATTCTTCTACTTTCTGTTACTGCCACTTATATTAATATGAATGATACAACTTTGACTAATGACAACACTAATACGGCTTATGTTGCTTATGTATGCTACTAGCACTTTTTATATATATACTATTTCAACAAATGCTCAAATTCTCAAATTCAAAGCCGACCAAGAGCACTGTGAGGAGAAAACAATGCCATATATTTTGTTTTTTTAACCTCAGTACTTTTCATTCCAGCTCCTAAAGGACTTTCCAGATGAGTTGCGGGCAGATATTGCCATGCACCTCAACAAGGAGCTCCTTCAACTGCCACTGTTTGAGTCGGCAAGTAGGGGATGTCTGCGCTCACTGTCCCTCATCATCAAGACGTCCTTCTGTGCCCCGGGAGAGTTCCTCATCCGCCAGGGAGATGCGCTACAGGCCATTTACTTTGTCTGCTCTGGGTCGATGGAGGTTCTCAAAGACAACACTGTGCTGGCTATTCTGGGTATGTCTAATATCTAACATTTAACAATGTCCAACAATGTCTAACAGAATTTATACATGTAATCCATTTTGGAGTTTTACAGTTTTTGCTTATATATTTACCACACCGTTTAAAGCCAAATGCATTTGTACAGTATTTAATCCAAGAATGAACAGACTATCTGGATTTGTGTCTGGATTGAGCTACTGTTTGTAACTGTTGTTATTATACTATTGTTGTTATTATACTATATTGTCATTTAAGTAGTTTACACCGCAGTGACACCACAATGCTTATGTTTGTCTGTCAGTGTTTCTGCTGTGATGTCGTTGTTGTGGCTGTACACAAATCCATCCTCAGGGCCATAGTTGCTGGCATAGACTCCAGTACCTCAACCAGCCGTTTTTATGGTTAAACTAATTAGTAGAGACCAGAGAAATGCAAAACAAGTCATTGTAGATTTTAAAAATACATGACTTGCCTCCACTTGTTCAAAGAAAAAAAAAAAAAAATCATTCAACTTTTTTCCTAAAAGTATGAAGTTTCACCAAAGGTTATGTTTGATTTGAGTTACAAAATTTCATGCTGCTAGCTAATTATCCATAGTTGCAACAGAGGGCGCTGATTATTTCAAAGACATTATTCAAAATAGCTATGATGGAAAATTGGAGAAAAATGGCACCTTCGCTTCAACAGACAATTAGTTGTCAAGCCAGGACTTAACGAGATGAAGAAGCATGAAGAATAATGATTTCTGAGACGTTGAGCTGCATACGCAATGAATGTGAGAAATTACATGTGTGTCTGCTCCACAGCAAATGTTAGTAATAATTTAACTTTCAAGAAATACAACAAACATTCCTGTTCCAAATGTTTCAATAGTGAAAGGTCATCATGATGTAGGTTTGTTTTACTAACATCCAACAAGCAATCCACATGCACACAACTACATGAATACATGAACAACTAAACTAAACTAGATGCACTTTGTACAATAATTGCTAATCATTCTTTACTGCAAGCTGTACTATACAAGAAATTAATGCCAAAGCACAGTTGAGTGTGGTTATTTGATGGCACTGTCAGTGGGATCAAAGGAAACAAACAAACAAAAAAAGAGCAAGAACAAGTGAGGCATTGCTGTTTTCAAATAACATTTGAATTTTAACATGAAACATTTTAGGTCAACTTATTTTTTATCATTAAATAGAATTTCCAAAAAACGTCATTCCAAAAAGATTCAAACCACTTTTTAGATCTAGTTCTGTACAATTCTCCAGAGACATGTGATTCATATCCTCCTTGACAGAAGTAATAAGTGCTGGGCGCAGGCTTAAGTTCTATCCACTGACACATGCAGAGACACTTGATCTGGAGGAAATGAGATCTTACTGCAGTGGAACAGGAAAAATGAAAAATAAAAACTAGATAGATGGACATGAGTTTCAACAATGGGATATAAAGTGTTGGGAGGGACAGTCTTCACTAGCAGCACAGGGGCATCTTGCAGAGCGATGGCACGGTCTGACTTGAGCAGTGCTGTAGGAAGTCCATCACATATGACAGAGTGTGACTGGGGAGGAGGAGTGAGCGAAGGGAAGAGCTGCTCAGGAAATGTAGCCACAGCAGGGTTTGTTTCCAGACAGCCTCAGCTCTGTCGGCGCTCACTACTTTAAAGGTTTCATGTGATAGGCGAATACTATAGAAAGAGATGGATGATAGAAAAGACTTTTACAGAGACTGGATTTTGTATCAGTGTTAAGAAGAAGAACAACAGATGTGTGAATTACATAGACATGAAAATAAAAAAAAAATGTTTACTTTCTTGAACAGTTTGGTGTGATGGTAAGTCTCATTACAATATTCTTACTATGTTAATCCATACATTGAATAAATATCACATTATAGACTTGACTTATTTAGCTTATGCTGTTTTGTACATTTCAAACCTGTTTTCCATGCTTTTGCACCTTAACATAAACAACATAAACATCTTTAGTGTGTATTTAATTTGGTTAACAGTCCTGCTCACTTTGAAGCCTTCTGAGGATCAAGTCAATATTCCATTAATTTTTCCCATAAACTTTAAAAGCACGATGGAGGCTAGCCAGCTATGTGGTATGATTTTTCCAAAAAACATATTGAAAACCTAAATTTAAGATAAATTTCTTTCAATTTTTGTCCTTTATAAAGTTTCTAAAATGCCTTTAAAGAAAAAATCGTATTGTCCGAGATAACCTAATGTTATGTCAAAACACAATTTTCATTTTTGCACTTCATCTCCTTTATCCCTCATCTTTAGAGCCTCTTTAGATAAATATTTAATTCACTTTTACTCTATTCTACTTGTACATACTAGTAGACTTGTACATACTACTACTCTATTGTACTTTTTTTTAAACGTCTGGCTATTTTTGCTACTTTAATCAGTTCACATTTTTTTGTTACCATTTATTTTTTAAATCTGGTAGCGTAAAGTGTAAGCAACTGTGTCCAGGTATTTTCCTTGTGGATCAATAAAGTCTAAATTATGTGTGTTATATTACTATATTGTTGATTAAACCCTAGAAAGCTATTGTTGCTATAAAGCGGAATATCTTGTTGGCACTAACCAATGCCGATGTTATTTCTAGCCCTCTAAGTAACTTTAATTTGAGTTTAATTTGCACCTTGTAGTATTTAGTTAAATATTTTGCTGCAGTCTTTCATTTTTTGTGTATGATCTCACTGTCAACGGCCTTTACGTTTGATTGTGGCTGCTAAAGAGTTATTAAGCCATCCGTGAATGAGACATATCGTTGTGGGCTACAGCAGTCTGGCACAAAGGCACACCTGTACAAACAGCTTAGTATAATTGCTTTAGCTGGCTGTCTTGCATGTTTCAAATCTAATTTCCTCCTGAGCTACAGCACGACTAATCCAGCAAACAAGACTTCCTGAAATGTGTTTGTGCCGATGTGTCCGTCAGAAAAAGACAGAGACATTTTTTTTGGAATCTTGCTGTGTATGACAGATGTACTCGCTTTACAAGTCTGCTTCTGCAAAGGTCAAGATGCACTGAATTGATGGTTTGGAGCATACGTTTTCTGAGAGAGAGGGAAGGAGAGCTGAAGTGGGTTTATGTGGAAATGCCAAGCCCCAGTCCCATGTTTGATGTCGATCATAACACACGCCAATAGACTGAATGCAGTGCTGCTGGTATTAATAATAAATATGGATAGTGCATTATTTAAACACCTTGATTATAAATGCTGAAGTGTGGATAGAGCCAAAGCACCATAGAGCCTCATCACTGTGGAGTTCACATGGGCAGGCGAGTTACTGGTTTACACTGAACATGTCAGTCAGATGAAACATGCACAAATATGTAGCTGTTTAGGCTCATGTAAACTGGCAACTAGTTCAAATAAACAGCATGCTGTAAAGAAGATATAGATGCACTTGGATTTCTTGTTTTTTTTCTTGGCTTTAATTTCACAAGTCATAGCAGGCAGATGGAAATGCAGTTTCACACTGTGGAAAAGTATTTTAGTTGTTGATAGTGAGGAACAGATTTAGTATCAATTGAGGCAAGACTTTATAAACCGCTAAAATGTTCAGATACGTTTTGGTTAGAGTATAATGATTGAAATGTAGCAATTTTGAATACAAACTATGAAACTGAAGATTAAATTTTAATGAAAACTGTGCTAATCTCTTCGAATTGCCGTCTAAATAATTACATACGTACAAAAGTAATAGCAATTTGTACAGCTGTTTTCTGTGACTTTTGAGGACTGTAAAATGGGACTGATTGGAAATAACATAAGATATTCAAAGGAGATGAAATGCTAATCTGAAGGGTTTTAGCTGTCATTTAGAGCAATGAAATCATAATTAGAGACCCTACAAAACTATAAAAAACACTGGCGATATCAGTGGTATATGATTTGTTTGCGTAACTCTATGTTATGTAATGTAACAACAAGACCTTTTGCAAACACTTCATAAAAGTGTGTTTGTAAACTGCTATCACTGAGTGAAATGGAACACAAACGCTGAAATAACATCTGGGTGAAGACGTCTGTTTTTTTTTTATTATTTCTTTTTTTACCATGAATGACTAATTGTGAAAGCTGAGGAACTTAATCATATTTTTGTTCATTTTTTTCAGAATCTAACTGAAAGAATCTGAAATTTTCAACCAACACACAATTTTGCAACACACCTCAAAAATAAAACCAGTGTAAGTGTCACATGTAAAAACAGCAGGCAGAGACATTATGACGAGAGGCGCTGTGTTTGTGTCAGGTGATGCACAGGTGAAGCACAGATGAGCTTTAGGTTGTCAGCGAGATTGTGTCGGATCTTGTTCAGGAACAGCAGGAGACAATGGCACTTTCAGACTTTCATATCTTGCTGAGATCAAGAATTCTAATAGCCAAATACTTTTTCGGCTGCTATACAACCCCAACTACACACTGGGTCTGCACACTCGGCAAAACTTTTCTTGCATTATTCTAGACAATTATTGTATATTTTTCTTTTCTTTAGTATAGTTTTTTTGTAGCTGTTTTCGTCTGTTGAAGGAGAAGGGTGATCCTGGTCCACAGGTCAGGATCGTGGAAGTATTATTGGACAATTGCACTATGTAATGGAGTTTAAAGTGGGGGCAGATATTCAGTCATTTGTTGAAGCCAAGACCTCATTTAACAACTCAGGGCCAATGCAGATCATAGAATCGACTGTGCGCTGTAAACAAATCCTGCAGCAATGTCTTCCTTTAGTTATTGGACCCTATTGTGTTCTTATCCTCCCTCTGTCTTAGTTCAATTCTACATTCTACATTGCCTCCCCTCAGCATTCTCAAATATGTATGTGCTTATTTGTTGCTGTGATAGTATAGTTATACCATTTATTGACGTCTGTTTACAATTGCTTTTCATTCCTGCCTATAACTACATAAATCCATGTCCTTAGTGGTACCTGAACAGTTGTGATAACCCACTTTACTTTCTTTCAATTGCTTCTTTGCTACGATTGCTGTCTCCTTCTCTCTGTTTCTAACTATACCCTTTCCTTTCCTCCACTGACTGTTTTCAAATAAATAAATCTTTAATGGTTCTACTTCTATTGGCTTGTGTTGATACCCATTTCTGTGTTTACGATTGTCTTCCATCTACTAGTTTCTAAAGAAATGATTGGAGTTGTAATTTGGTTTACTTTAAAGCTGGCCTTATCCGAGTTTTATTGTTGTAAATGAGTATCTTGTAAAAGCAGCACTTTGTGACCAAATCAAACCACTGGGTCTTGTTTGTGGCTAATATTAAAGTTTTTTATATATTGTAAACGCGGAAGTGAGAGCGAAAAGCAGCACTCTGATTGTCTGTGCTTGCTTGAGGGAAAAAAATCTTTTATAAAGCTGTGCATCTGCCTTAAAATCTGCCTTAAAAGCTTTCGAATTTTAAGGTGTCATATTTTGCTATATTTCCCATTTCATAGTCTACCCTGAGGATATTTACAATAATATTTTGCATTGTGCGACATTCATCATATGATAGTTATTAAATACCACCCACCTCTTGAATCAGCACACTTACCTGGGAGTACAAAACGATGAGCCTCGTCTTGCTTGGCTTGTTTCTCCCATCTCCTGCTGCTCTGTGACTCCGTTTCCACCCGCCATGGTGTAAATTATTTTTGTTACAAACATACAACTGACCAGCAGAAGAAAATAGAAGTTCTAAAAATAAAATAAAAGATAAATTAAATATCAGTATCTAAGCTCCTAATATGAACAAAACATTTACATTTTTATTTAACTTTAATTTGATTTAATTTTAATGTTGCACAATACATGTGAACCTACAGTGACTTTGCAAAGCTCATTTTACAGCACAGAGTTCAGCAGTTTGTTGGCGACTGGCAGGAATGATTTCTTGTGTCTTTCGGTGGAGCAGCGGAGCAGCGCCTGTGGTATCAGAAAGCAATGTAGAGAAAAATAACTTCAAAGTAAAAAGCAAAGTGAAATGACTGCGGCGTTGACAGGTTCAGTGTTGCATTTGGCTGCACTTCCATTGGGGGCGTGTCTCTTGAATAGACCTTTTGTTTTTTATTATCCCATACATATTGTACAAAATGCCGAATCTTACAGAACACAGAAATATAATAAGATTTGGGCAGGGACTGGAACACTTTGGCTGTCAGAAAACCCTGCCCCCTGTTTCAAATGATTAAAGCTGATAAATACATTGATGAAAGAAATAACCACTTTGGGGGTTGTTCTGAGGGACAAGTAACACTAATAGCAGGTAAAAAGCTTGATTTTTCATAATATGGGATCTTTAACAATGAGGTTAACCAGTTTTGCGGTGTGAAAATCAGGTATCCCAGCTTTAAAATATTTTATAGTTCCCTATGTAGCTTTTCTAATGTGGGTTCAACATGCAGTCTGCTTTTCTCCATGGAGATGTGTTTGCATTAGATAGCTATATAGCATTTATTTCATAACTGGTGTTTTTATTGTTCAAAAATACCTTAAAATCTGCACTCTTTCTGTGATTAGGGTCTTCTCTCCATAGATCTGGGTTGTAACTTGGCCATCTGGCATCGCATCACCTGCTTGTCTTAATGGTAATAGCTAAGTTTAATGCCATTCTGTCGAACATTCCAGGCATAGTGATAACATCTCCATGGAAACAAGCCGGTTGAAACCATCTCAGAAAAGTTACGTAGGGAACTATAAAGGTACTCGACCCATATTCTCTGAGGGGCCCTCTGTACCGGGAGCGATGTTCGGCTGTGGCTGCTGGGCCCTGGCTCAAGGGCCCCTGGTGGAGGTTTGGTGTGTGCCTCATCTCTCCTCTGGGCCCTGAGTCTTTGTCCTGTGGTTATGGCCAATTCTCTGCTCCTGGTTCAGACGGCTCCGATGGTGCCTCCTCAACAGGTTTATCTGTACTCAGCCTCCCGTATCTTAGAGCGTGCATGTGTGCGTGTGCAGGTGTGTGTGGGAGTGTGCATGCGTATGTGAGAGTGTGTACAGGTGTTTGGTTGTGTGGGGTCTGGTGGTTGTGGGGTGGTTGGGTGGGATGTGGACATGTGTGAGAATGTTGTTAATTCACTGGAAAGCACTTTGTGTTGCATTTCTGTATGAAAAGCATTATTTCATTAGCAAGGACCACGCCACAATGAGATGTGCAATACAATGATTTATTAGTGAAAGGAAGCGGGTGATTCGAAGTAGCTCAAAGTAGCTCGTAGATGATGGCTGGGTGATGAGACTCAGTGTGGGGGCTCCGTCTCGGTGATCTGCCCAGCCGATTCGGGACCCCCCCTTCAGGGAAGTGGATGCTGAAAGAGAAAGCATATGACATAGAAGGGGAGGGGGGGGGGTCGAGAGAATAGCGGCAAACGGTGATTGAGGCATAGGCTGGTATATGAAGGCTTCTGGGAGTTAGAGGTGTGCCCAGGGACGGCGATGGGGGCGTGGTCCTGCTCACGAACCTCAGTTAACATATTAACTACATATAAATAATGTTTGATTGATTGATTGATATTCTCTCCAGTATTGCGCCATCCCTATTAAACACCATCATGTCACAGAAGCAGGTCACCTTTGTACACACAGCTCTTTTTGATGCTATAGATACAAACTTGCTGCTTATTTTGGGAACATTGCAGTATCCAGTAATAAGTAGAACCTAGGTTGGGAGTTTGCGGTTTGTTTCACCACTAACAAGCTGTCACTCACAGTCAAGGAGCAAGAGGAAGTGGTACTCAAGGCTGTGCTGCACCAGGTAGTTTGTTTTTTATAGATATATTTTTTCTGGCTTTTTCAGAGCTGCTACTTTGATCTCCGGCCTTTGATGCTTTCTGGCTCAGAGCTCAGATTTTTACCAACTTTACAGAGTTTAATTCTCTTTATCTCCTTCTGAACACGTTTATAAAGTGTTGTGGATTAAAAACCTAATGATGGGCTAACCTTGAATGCCTCTTGTCTCTACAGGTAAAGGGGATCTGATCGGCTCGGACTCTCTCACTAAAGAACAAGTGATAAAGACCAACGCCAATGTGAAGGCTTTGACCTACTGTGACCTGCAGTACATCAGCCTGAAGGGCCTGAGGGAGGTGCTGCGCTTGTATCCAGAATACGCCCAAAAGTTTATCAGTGAGATCCAACACGATCTCACCTACAACCTGAGAGAGGGCCACGGAGCAGACGTGAGTAGTGTTCCATTGTTACGTAATCCAAAACACAACTGGTACATGAATGAGCTTTATGTTGGATGCTCTATATTTGAGCTAGTGGTTAAAGGTGAACGTTGTTCAAAAGGAAGAAGTATTTCAATCTGGCAGTCTTCTTTTAAGAGTAGATTTTAAAGGAATTAATAAAAATTTATTACTTTCAATATCTAGTTTTAAGCGAATAGCACGGCTTAAGAATTCTGCATCTGAATAAGATGAATAACTTTTTTTCTTCAACCAAAATTATTCTCTTACACAGCATTTTCTTCGAAGTATTTACATGTTTAATTAAAATATACATAGTTCAATTTTGTCTCT
Organism: Rhinogobius similis; assembly: GCA_019453435.1. Classification (NCBI taxonomy): domain Eukaryota; kingdom Metazoa; phylum Chordata; class Actinopteri; order Gobiiformes; family Gobiidae; genus Rhinogobius; species Rhinogobius similis. The sequence goes on along the minus strand of CM033633.1, from coordinate 20,384,338 downwards.
TTTGCACTCATGGCTATGCATTGTACACGCATTACAAGTAAAGGTACGAATATATTTGTTTTTCCTCCTTTGTTATTTCTAATTGCACACTCCAGCAATTACCTGTGACCATTATGCATTGAGTACACACTGGGTTGGATCAGACCTACATGAACCCGATCCATGCAAAAAGGAAAATATGTGCGATATAATAAAATATGAAGCTATAAAATCATATACAGTATGTCATTACAGATATAGACTAGAGTTTGCCTTCTGAAATTCAAGAAAAGCTTCAACATAAATATACGGCTCATGCTTAACTGTGAATCATATCCCATTTACTGTGTAAATACATACTGCAACTGCCAAAAGCGCGGCCTTAAAAATGCACATTTGTAATTCAACTCAATATATGCCTCGAATCTGCACCCTGAAGGCCCCCTCACCTCAAACAAGGTCACACACAAAAAGGCTAAACACAGCCTCAATCACACTGGTTTTAAATATAGAGTGTTGTGCATTTCATATTCTAAAGCACGTTCTCTGCCTGCGCCTCGGCTGGTGTGGCACGAGACAGAGCAAAAACACAGGGACCAGAATAGCTTACTGCTGCTGTTTGAAGCCGTCCTGTTACTAAAAATAGAGCGGGGGGGAAGCACGGGCTCTCCCTGACTGGCTGTCCCCCTCACTGCTGCTGCTAAGATTGGATCCTGCTGGATATAAATAACCCAGCCAGTCGAGGAGAAAGGAGGTAGAGTACAGGAGGGAGGGGGCTGTTTCATTTTCTTTCCCTCAATCCCTCCTTCTCCACTGCAGTGCTGTATGTTCCTCGTGGGCAGAGTACACTTACTGCGGAGAGAGTGGTCTTGGACGTGTGTGCATGTGGAAAACACACACATACTCAGGGTGTTGTGGTATCTTGCGGGCGCTCAGCCTGTTTGCTCTTGGTTGAATATGTCCATCCTATGCCGCTTTTCTGGTACCAGCAGTCTGTGGGAAGTCGAATTGTGTATTTATGGCCAACGAAACTGGACAAAAAAGCTCATCCTATGCTCAATAATGCTGTAAAATCATAATAATAATAATACAGCAATATTCTTTTCTGGCATGTAGTAATTATCCAAGCTGCAGATCGGCAGAAACATTGTACTCCGACTTCTGCTCCCTTGTGGACTGAAATTTTATTATTCAGTGATACTGATTTGCACACTCAACAGATGCTTTATGCCAGATGCCCATTTTGACACATCCTGAGTTGAGCCCGGTTTAGATCTGATGAAAGTTTGATTTGGTTCGGTTCTAGTTCAATTTTGATGTGGTGTGTATACAAATTTAACCCACCCTCAATCTTCTGAGCCTCCAAACAGCCCAAAATGTGACTCTTTGTTGTTGAATTATAGCAGCTAAAACAATGGATGTTGTGAATATTTTAGTAATTGAATAGGGCAATGAAACAAACAAATCATGCTTTCAGATGAACAAGTTATTGTGTGTTTTTGTTGATATTGCTGCAGACCTGACTGTTATGACTCTTGAGCCATTTGGGAAAACAAAAGAAACTGGTTGACTAAGCTCACTGTTAAAAAACAAAAACTAAAAGAAAACATATTTTGTTTCTAAACTCATACACAAGATACTGCAAATAAAGCCATCTTCTTTTTCTCCCTGCATCACTATGAATTCAGTGTAATTGTGTGATAAGTCCCCACACTGCACGAGCCTTAAGAGTGTGCAAATGCCCGTTCACCATACTTAAGATTCTGCAGCCAGCCCATGGAGCATTCAAACACATACAGTTCTCAGACACAGCCTATCTATCACAGCCCCGCATCGCGCACCGCTCCTTGGTTTTTTCTCAAGAGCACTGAGCTAAGATTAGAAACAAGAGGGCTAAAAATAAATTACACCGGCATGAGATGGAGGAGTTTGAAAGAAGGACAGGAGGATGAGGGAATGCTGAGCAGGCACAGACGCTTGATTAAAGGGTTAGGGGGAGAAGCAGTGGGAAATTGTCTGGAAAATAAATGGAGAAAAAACATGGAGTTGGTGTCTGTTCATGATGAGATATGACTAACTGTTAATGCTGCTGCAGTGCTGCTGGAGAAATTGTTATGATGAGTGAATAATTGCATGTCATAATATGGGACTGTACAATCTCCTACGAGTAATGTAAGCTTTGTGTCAGTTTCAAGATCAGATAAATAAAGGTTCCTGTTTTGGCGCACTTTGTTAAATTGATGCAAATCACCACAAACACACAAAGGGAGATGGTTTGCTATGGCAACCTCTGTACGTAAAAAAAAAATAGAAACAAGTTTTATTAGGAAATGTAAATTTAATCTATACAGATTAAATTATATAATTTCAATATGAACATAAATAACTAGAAATAGTGAAAAGTACTTAAATTACTACAGGTTGTAGAGTCAAGAGAGAAGAAAAAATATAACCACCGCAAATGTATCATCGGGCTTTGTTGCAACAAAAAAAAACACACACAAGAATTGCTGGTAACAATGCCACAATGCATTGTACATCACAATTAGGCCATTAATTGATTAATGAATTATTTCTTTTGTCCATAACCAGATGTAGTCCTGAAGGGAGAGTTTTCTCTTTTTCAGCATTCATATTGCCACATTGCAACTTGAACATTTGACTTGCTAAAGAAACAAAACAAAACAAAAAAAACTAATGAATAATCATAACAAGATGTCTTTAAATGTTTTGTTTACAATCAAAACACTGGATGTAAGTACTATCTGGTCTTTGATTGCCACCTACTGGTGAGAGCATGCTCCTGCTACTTCATACTAATAATGCTCCTGTTGGTGTATTTCACTCAATAGGTTCTTAAAGAATGTTTCTGTTGGAAACAAATATGTCTCATCTATTTTGAAATAAAACTCACATTTTGTCTATGCAGGGAGACTGGGAGAGTAACGGGGGTCTTGTGAAGAAGTTACCTTCCATTAAGGAGGATGAGGAGGGTGATGAAGAGCAGAATTTAGTATCCCGGGCCCCTCGATCCCCTCTGCGTCTGAACAGGGGTCTGAATTCTCCTCTGCGCTCTCCTTTGCTACCCCCACGGCCCTTCCGTTCACCATCCGAACACTCACGGCCCAGCACTCTGCAGATCCCTGTGGTCAGCTTCAACAATGCGCCTCCGGAGCTCAGCCCGAGGTAATTAAACTCCACAGGGGAACTGAGGAATACACGTCTAAGGGCACAGAGGTTAAAAGAAGTCTTCAAAAAATATTTATTGTAAAGAAAAGCTGAAATCAAGCTGTTTCATGTGTGTGTTAGAAAACATCAACATTTAGAATACACCTTTTCATTGGTTCTTACCTAAGTTCAGTGTTATGCACTGTGTTATAACCGATAATAACATGACATTATACTATATGTTTTTAGAAGTATTTGCACAGAGCGCTACTTTCAAGTTATTACTGGTTATTGTCACATAGTTTGTTACATGATTGTGCTTAAGAGGTACATTACATTACCAATGGTTTCCATTAAAAATTAGGGGTGCTCCAAAATATCTATGTTTATTATTACATTTAAAAGGAATTTCTTAAACAGAATGTGCATGGTTGTTTATTTCTTATAAAACTGTGATATATTGTAGATCATCATATATCACATTCATTGACATATTATGATGTTTTCATATCATGAGCCATATATAGTGTATGAAATCATGAGGAACCTCTTGTGATTCCCCGCTACTAAACATAACTCTGTATCTTCTCCAAAACATTGCCTGACAGTGTAGTAGTGCTCGTCTCTGTGAGGTCAGCATCAACACGACTGACTGCAGATCGCGCTGCAGCTGTCCGTGCTGTTGGTTGGTTTCCATGGCAACTGGATTACATGGGATTACAGTGTTTAAGGATGTATAGGTTTTCTCACTGTGGGATGTTTTCGTGTGTGACAAGAAAATGAATGTATCCAACAAAAAATGGCTGCAAATTTCTATGAGATGATAAAAGATGGACTGTTTGAGATTGTTATGTATCCTGGACACATACTGTAATTACTGCCTCAGCGCCTTTTACCATCCGCCGATCTGATTTGCATTCCTCTCTCATTGCCTTTTCTTCTTTAATCCTGTTTTCTGCATAGATTCGTGGACGGCATTGAAACTGAGAGCATTTCCAACTTGTCCCAGAAGTTTGAGTTCAGCCCGAGTCTGTCGCCTGCAGCTTCTTCTCCATATCCAGGTACAACATACTTACTCTCACACTCAATTCTCTAATGCCTTTGTGTCAGAGCAGTATTTAAAAAACAGGACATGTGTTTTTAGGAATGAAGGAGCACGTCGACATCAAGCAGAGTGTCTCCAAACTGACTGAGGAAGTAAGTATGAGTTTTAATACAAATTGTCAGTTTGTTACTGATATGCATTATCATACCCCCTTGAAAATTACAGATCTCGTCTGATTTCAGGAATTAAGCAGGGTTGGGCCTGGTTAGTACTGAGATAGGAGACTACGGGTAAACCAGGTCATGTAGTGGGACAGCAATGGCTCTAATGCAGGGGTCCACAATATTTTTCCCCCATAGAGATAGTTTTACAAAACAAAAATGTCAGAAATACTGTATTACAAATTTACTTGATACAGCGTCAATGGGTAGCCTTACCTAAAACACAAACAGTTATCCATTTATTATTGCACAAAGTTGGGCCTCTAGAATATGCTTTTGCAATGGTGATATGCGTGTAATCAAATTAGAATTTTTAGCATAATAATAATAATAATAATATTAATAATGTGTTATTAATAATTAATCATTTATAATTCCTTGGAGGGTGAAGTAGGTTGGAGACCCCCTCTAATGCATACTATTGCTGTGTCCTTAAGTAAGACACTCTCCTTGCTTAGTATGAATGTGCTGCATATATGTTATCGACTGTAAATTTTCAGTTGGCTAAAATGTGAAGACTTTAGTCACCTCTTAAGGCTATATTGTGTTCAAGAAACTTGATCAACTCAAAACAAATTTTCAATTAGTATCATGTTGGACTCTTTTGACTATTTTTCTTTGTGTCTCATGTTCCTGCAGATGAACATTCTCTCCAAACAAGTGTCCCAGCTCAGTCACGAATTGCAGGAGATGACCCGCCTCCTGAAGCCCCTCCTCCAGGCCTCCCCTTCGGCACTCCTGATGACAGCGATGCCAAATGTTACCCCGCCCCTCAGCAGTGAGAGCCAGCAGCCCCCCAGTGCCTGCCTGGTGGTGCCTCCTACCCTCACCCCCCTAACACCTTGCTCCCTACAGAGACTGGACTCCAAATCCCTATTGGACAGTACGGTTGCAGAGGAGGTAGATCTGCTAGGATGCCTTCTCCCTGCACCCCATTCACCTCAAAAGCCCATCTCCTTAACATCTTCACCGCTTTTACCATCCAAATCGAACGGGGGTAACTTTAAAACTGACACTGAACTCATCCAGAACCTCCAAGTTTCATCTAATTACGGGATAGTTGTCCCTTCTCACCAGGACCCTCCACATACACCTTCCCCCTCTCTGTCCTTTTCAATGTCTTTGTGCTCGTCTCCGTCACTGTCCCCCTGCCAGGGCCCTCACCCATCCTGTCCCAGCAGTTGTAACGCCAGAAACCATTTACAGCAACCACAATTGCATCATCCACCCCTCTCCTCCCACTGCTCTGCTCCCCCGTCTCTCACTTCCTCTCCAGGAGACCACCGGTTAAAGCAGTCCCCCTCTGCACCTCTCATACCACACTCTTTCCCCCATTGTCCATCCACGCTGTCCCTGCCAATTTCTTTGGACTCCAGGACAAGGCACGGAGACATCTCACAGACTGCGTTTTGGTGTAATTCTCGGCAGCATCAGGCAGAGGGGAGAGCAGCGTGCAGTCCACAGGAGATGGAGATGCAGGAGAGAGGACACATAGACGCGAGAAAGTCCTCCACAGAGCACATAAGCTTTATTGATGAGGAATAGTGCTCTTCACAAAGTAGCAGAGACATTTGGAGGGGTCAAAGCTCACCTAAACTGAAGGATGCATTTACTACAATGGGTGTCCAGAAAGTAATTACAATGATATTTTTAATTATTTTTTTGGTAACTTTTCTATTGAACATGTTTCCTCCAAAGTGTGCATTTACAAGTGCTGTAATTAATTTTTAAGACTGAGATACTATTATATTGTAAAATGTAAAATGTTCAAGCACAACTGCCGAAAGTTGGTGAATTTTTAAGTGTTCATACAGATCAAACCAGCCTTTCCTCCTTGACTCAAGCCATGGTCCACATCAGGCAAATTCTTTGAAAATAGAAAAATGGCACTCACTGAGCACAAACCTTTCAAGAGACTGTGATCGCCTGTAAAGTTTTGAACAAGATAGTTAAGAAATTATTGTTTTAGCTTTCTGGACATGCCTTATGTTGTAATGTGGCAAAAAAAACTAAATCAGGTTTGTGCAGAAGAGAACTCAAAGGCTGAAAGCCAAATGAGCCTGCACTGACCAGCATCAGGACTCAACACCGTACCGTGTCCACACTCTTAGCTATCGGGACAACCTCGTGTCTCCAAACTCACCTCAGCTAACACAAATGCTAGAGCTGTCAATGCCTCTCTTCTATAAGGGCAAGTATTAACACACATATCTCAAGTACAATATTCCAAGCAACAGCGCTGGGACTGGAATGTAACTTTTATATTCAAGGTCACACTTTATTTTACTACAATAGTGCAGTTGTAGAACACTGATCAGAAACAATACTATGGCCACTTACAGGTGAAGGGATGATAACAGATCATCTCTTCATCTTGGAAAATGTTTGAGGGATATATCATGGCATATAAGCAAACGATTATTTTATTGACTTAATCAGTAAGATTTGGTAGATGGAGGTATTTGAATGAGTTTGACCAATTATGATGACTGGATACGAGCATATCCAAGGGTGCGTTCATACTTGAACATTGGAACTGAACTGGGACTTCACCTGGACTATGAGACTAAATTTGGAAGAGAACAGGACTTCAGGGGTTGTCATCCGGACGCTGTTTGAAGATCGAGACGTTTCGACTTTTATGCAAAAGTCATAATGACAATGACAATGACAATTGACAATGACTTTTGGATAAAAGTCGAAACGTCTCGATCTTCAAACAGCGTCCGGATGACAACCCCTGAAACCCTTTCTACATGGACCACACCTGGACGAATGAGGGTTTACATCGAAGAGAACAGGACCATCTACATCAGGACTAAAGTGAGCTCAAACCAGAACCAAACACATGTGAATGCATCCTTAGACCACAGCTCTCATGGAGTGTTAATTAAATAAAAACAAAATCTTTCAACAATCTATTTTTAGTTGGTGGGCTATGCCTGGTCAGTGTCCTTTGAATTTGATATTCAAACTAAATTTGGTAAATCAGTGGACATTTGATCATCCATGCCAACAAGTTGACAGTATCATAATGTTTTAAACCAGCCAATCAAACACACAACCAACTCCCACTTCACTTGAGCTTTAGCCATCCAACCATTCGTGCCTTCTTCATATTAACTCCCCCATAGGCCATTATCTACAGGTAACAACAATATTTGGAACTAAACTGAAAAGCCATTATAGACAAACAATGTGCACCTTCAAGTAAAATAATATTGTGCATTATATTTTTAAGCAAGATTACTTTCTTATTCCATTGACTACTAACAGGATTTAATGTGTAGCGTTCCCAATTCAAATGTAGCACACATGCATTTATGCATTATAGACTTTCACTCAACAATAGTCATCAATGATCCCACTGCCAACCATAACCGCTGTGGAGGTCTTAGGACTTTCATATATGGACACTGTTTTGCTGGTGATACTTGTAACATAGGATTGTCAGATTTCTGGTTTATATTTTCAATAACAAGAAATACCAAAATCTATTGCAGCTCTGTGCAGTGGTAATCCATATGGGCAATTAAAGGTGGGAGGGTCTGGGCTACACAAAGGGTTTTTTAATTAAATGCATGTCACTGAAATGTCTTGCATGAGGAACGTGCCTGCTGTAACAATGTCAGAGGTAGGGGGTGCGAGTAAAATGGGATGAACTTCCCTGTTGCTGAGATTGAGATGTATTTTATTATTACAGACTGCTGTTACATGAAACTTTACCAGGATTACCTACTGTGCAAAAATAAAGTGTTGTTTTTTAAGATTTCTGACTCATTTCTTGTTTATTTTTAAGCTTAGTTATACAGTATGAACAGATATGCACTTTGATGTATGAGAAAGTTTAAAATGTGTCATAAAGTTTTCCTGTTCACTCATTTAATTTTTCTTCTCTTTTTTGTGTCTCACCAAACTCAGGCGAGTCCTCATGTCTTAAAGGAGTGTTGGTGGAGGCGGATGTGCTTTAAAGGGGTGTTGGTGGAGGTTGGTGTGTTTTAAAGGGATGTTGGTGGAGGTGGGCATGTCCTCATCATAGTCTTGTATTGAGCGGCTTGAGAAGTCAGTCTGTCAGTCTCCCGCCTCGTGGCGGTTAAAACCGTACTTATTGAGACTGGCCTGAGAGAGACTGGGACAGCCCTGAATGAGACTGATGAAACAGACTAAGCATCAACACCGGTCAGGAGGGAAGGCATGTAGAAAGTCTAGCTTTACTGAACAAGTTTTATGGAACAGGCTCCAAGTGGCAGGACTTGCTTGTCTCCATTGAGACAGATATTTTTAATGGCATACTGTGAACATTCCAAGCAAAGTAATAACATCTCCATGGAGACAAGCATGGAGTACATCCCCCACCAGAAAGGTTTATAGGAAATATTTGAAGCAAAGACACATTGTTCATTAGCTCTGAAGAGTGGGTCAAATGCATGAGACTAGTTTTCAAAAGACAATGAAAAGCGCCAACCATAAATAAGACTCAACACAAACACATACATCTTCATATCTGCATATATTTCCCATGACATTCATTCTATCGGAGATAAATAAAGGTTTGAAATGTTAACATCACATGAAAGTGGAAAAGGAAAACTAAAGAAGCATGAAATACAATGTTTTTTTATTCCATTGCTCTCAGTGCACTTTGGGCATTTACCTGCTTTGATATGATGCATGTTTAACTTTTAGCTCAGTTTCTACAGATAAAAACCCCGAAGCTTGGCCATTTTCACTTATCCCTTTAGAGAACCTCAGAAAGAAGGTGCAGAAAAGTTGAATAGAAAGATTGCATTCAAAGGTTGTGCCCCATTCAGGATTTGTGATTGGGCAGGAGTCGCACCATTAACAGGGTTTATTTCCTAGTGAGAGCAGGCGATTGTAAAGTAGTGACAAGCCCCAGTGTATGCAGAAGCACAACAGCATAAAATAAGAGGAATTACAACTAAAGAATGCCTTTAGTGCAGAACAGATCATGTTCAAAGCCAAATATGTAATTGCATCAGAGGACAGAAGACTAAACCTTCAGTCTCGAGAATTAGGGAACAGAATAACTGACAAAAGAGGGCTGGGGAGGAAAATAAAATTCAAAAAAATATATATTTATATTTATATACATATATATATTTACGAGGTATGTATCCACAAAGAAAAACACCCACATTTTCAAAATAGGCAGTCTGTCTGTACAGATGTCCTTAATTCTGACACCATAAGGAAAAATATTTATCTTAGTTAACAATTAAGTTAAAAAAGTGTGGGGGAATGAAAGTCCATCAATAAACCCAGCTCTTTCTTCAAACTTTGTAGTTTAAAGGTTTTGAGTCCTGAGTCTCCTCTGAGGGTAGGCCAAAAGTACCCAGACCAAACAGGTCAGGCTCTGGTGACTGGCTGCTGCACTCAACCCAAACTTCAAAAGTCCCAATGGAGTTCACTTCATCCTTGAAAAAAAAAAAATCACTGAAGTCCAATTTCAGTCAGAGTGGAGATTCAACGAAAGGTTGAGGTGGTAGTGTCCGGTTATGAATTAAAGGGAGGCCAGCCACACTTCATAATTGTTGATATTGTGCATCAAAATCAAGCTGCAAATTAAACTAGAAACCAAAGCAACCAAAGGTGTCCTCCAAACAAGCGTTAGTCTGGTAGTTGTTGTCATTCCACAGTAGTCACGCAAGATACTGCTGCATAGCAGTCTTTGCCCTGCAAAATAGTATGTGATAGTGATAGAACCATATACTACATCATAATATTCTATAAATGAGACCAATGTATTTGAATAACTACCGGTCACTGAGGTTGGGATCTGAGGACTGTGTGAGTTTGTGCAGGATATCCACAAAGCCCATTTCTCTCAACTTGTCCTGGCGCTCCTGAGAACCTGTGTGGTTTAAGGTAAAAACTTAACTGATTAAATAAACGTTTGGTCTGCTTTTAACTGTCACACACCATATACTTTAAGTCCAAGAAGGTGGTTTAAAACCATCATTGAGGAAAAAGTGCTCCCACTCATGTATTGCCTTCACACAGTTTATTCCAACATTGCAATACTCACCATCTTCTTCATTCCAGATTAAGTTAGAAACACAAAAAGTGGCAGCGAGCTGCAGCTTCACATTTGAATGTCCCTAAAGAGGTTAAAAGGAGTAACCGCAGGAGAGAGTCATAACAAGATAATACATGAGTTGAATTTAGATTAATCCTTGTATTAAATACTGCACCATGTAGTATTTGACTTTCTGGAGCATGTCATCGTTGGTCATGAGGAGTTCCTTGGCCGTATTGCCATCAGCAATGTTAGTTAGAATACATAGTGTCTAGGACAAAGTGAAAGTATTTCGTTCACGTGTACTTTTGTATTATAGAATCAGCAGAATTAAAACAAAACAAATGCTCACCTGTTCTTTGACCTCAATGCTATGCTCAGCCTCCAGAATCAGGGTCACTGCCTGCATGATTTGCTTTCCGTGGGAACTCATGATTTGATCTATGTGCTGAGGAAATGCAAATAAAACAGAGGGCATTGATACAGACATTATGACAAGTTCTGAACGTTGTCTTCCTCTTGGTGTTCATTTGCACAGGTCTTACGGGGCGTGTTGATAGCAAATTACGTAGCAAACCAAGCGTCTTCATCAGTACATTAGTGTCAGGGTCAGACAACAGGCGGAACAACTGTTCTGTTCCTAGACACCGAACAATCTCCACTTTCACCTTCTGATCTGCCTGGAAAGCCATGTTCTGTAAACACAAAAAGGACCATTAAAAAGACTTAAAAGACAGGAGATGAAATTATCTCTATGTACAAAGCAAGAGAGAGGAGCATTAAAATTTGAAACACTATCTTACCATCAGTGCCCAGATCCCATTGACTCTAAGTGCAGGGCTGTCGCTCTGAGTCAAACTGCATAGTAATTCTATTACCCCTGACTCCAGGATTGGCTGATGAAACAGACAACACCAACTCAAGTAATGTATGTAATTTTTTGTTTTGTTTTATGTATATATTTGGTCACCTCTTTGCTGGGGGAAAACTCCAGTAGTAGATTGCATAGTGTAGATGAGGCCATAACCAGAACTTCATCTGGAGCATTTTGTAATAACTAGACAAACGTTTTATACATAGTCAGAGAAAATTATGAGTGCTTGGATCCATTAAAACATAAATGAATGGGATTTACTCACCTTCATAAGCGGTTTCCACACAGCATGATCATGGAAACTCGTTCTAAGCTGTTGCACTGAACGGGACAGACTATGAAGACACCTAATAAAGGATAATGATACAAGATTACCATTGTCAAGTAGAATTAGCATTTAAAATTTTGGATGTTTATAAATAGTTGTTCAAGTTTCAATAACTTTTACCTAACAGCAGCCAGGCGAACTTTGATGCTAGACTCTGACAGGCCACTGACAATCCTGTCCATCATATTCTCAGTTTCTGTAATCTGTGATGTGAAGGTCCAACTATTATTACATAAATTCAATACCTCTTCTGATCAATTTTACCAAAGAGAGGACAAATATACATCACCTTTTTACGGATATCTTCATCATTGGAGCCCAATGAGGCATAAAGTTTGAAAGCAGCCTGTCTGAGCTCATGTGCATGTTTTAGGTCATGGTCAAGCTGGAAAGACAAAAATATATAATAAACAACTGTGAATGCATTATGATGTGTGCGCCCATACATACAAGGAACACATAATGCTCTCAAAATTTGTAAGTGTAAGAGTTGTTTTACAGGGTTCAATTTTAATGTTTTTTAAAAGCATTAGCACGGTAGATCTTACCCGCTTGATGTCTGTTATCGCAGAGACAGAGCTGGGGTATTTGAAGTAGTCAGCCAACATAGTGACCAGGTGGTCCGTTGTGCTAGCGATCCTCTGCAGCTCTACATCAGGCTCCATCAGATAGGCAAGCGTCTCTGCCCCCTCCACCCTCTCCTCCAGCAGGTGGTCTTTACTGCACATTCGAACCAGGCATGGCAATGTCTGAAAAAACACATTCCATTTCATATAGCATACAAGAAATGATTATTCATTTGTTTAGTACAGTAGCTTGAACAGTGCATTCACCTTTAGAACTATGCAGCTGTCATCGGTCCTGATAGCACCCGCTCGACACATGTATGTTAAACTGAAAACATAGGATCTGAAAATTAGAGGGAAAAAAATGAACACTGACAATATGTAAAATTATGCTACTCACCATTTGGCTGCTGTTAGCTGCATTTCAATGGGTTGATCCCTTTGCATCATTTTGACGAATACCTGAGAAAGCACCTCACCGTCCACCAGCACTGTTCACGTAATCTACATTAATCCCACTAAAATGTATAAACGCTCAAAAATATCTAATACTTACCATTCACTAGTGTCAAGGAGACCTGAGTGTTCTCATAAGCTAGGACTGAGAAACACTTTAGAGCCTGCATTCGAACCTGTACAGAGTGAAAGTATGTGCAATCAACAGTATAACATAAAATAAAATTGAAATAAGATGACTGATTTACCTTGTATGAAGGAGATATTAGTAACGGAGCAATGTTCTGGATGGCACCATGATTAAATAGAACCGTTTGGTGCTCCGGAGTCTAAAAATAAAACAAGGATGTTATATCAGAAGTGATTAGGACATTCTCTTGGTGAGTAAGAAATATGCCAACAATTACCTTACAACAGTGTGAGAAAATCTGGGTGATGTACTCTTGCGTTCTCTCTGACCGACTAAGAAGGGACATTAAATGGGGAATCACAGTGGGGTCCTATGGAAATACAATAGATTGGAGTAAAGTGTTGTAAAAGTAGATAATAATTATTATGATGATGTAAAGACTTGTGTAAAAAGAACAGTGTAAAGCATACAGTGTAAAGCAGCTGCACAGGGGTCACCGGACTTATGAAAACCGTTCTGAGACATCGAAGACAAGCTTCAATGAAAATAAGGTCCGGACATAACAGGCCTATAATTAGATTACACAAAAACATTAACTTTTTTTTTTCCAAAAAAGGAAATAATGCATGTTGTTCTTGGCATATGCAAAAACTCACCTTGAAGAAGAGCAGGAATAATATGACAGTCCACTAGAGACTTGATGTTGTTTTCCGTGCCCATGGCTAAGCTGCCTAACACTATAGCACATTCTGTCCGCAGCTCCAGACTGGACGAGCTTTGTTGTAGTAGGTAAAGTAACCTTAAAAAAGAAGCATTGCATTTTAAGCACTTTATTTTAGAACAGCAATCACCACTAGAGTACAGAGTCCATCACTTGAATGCAACCAGTCACTCAGATCAAAATATAGGACACATGAAGATGTACATTCAATGACATACCTTGGAACAGCTCCAAGGACAATGAGATTTGCTTTTTGCTTGTTGTTTCCAATGACAGCATTTTTCATGTCGCTGTAAGACAAAAGCGTTAAGTCATCATGATAAACTGGGCATCAATAACAAAAATGGAATCAAGTGTTTTATATGAACAGCCTGACAACCAATATGTTTTAAATTAAATTGGGTATTTAAATGTTTTATGGAAGTATGTAGCAGAAAATATGACTTAAATCATCGAGTTGTTTACCCCACAGCGATGTAATATAAGACACAGGAGACATGCATCATATACATGTGCGACAGATCTGTAAATATGACATCATATGCTTGTTTGTAATGCACAACTTTCCTGTTAAGTGGTTCCTATGCCCTACAAGCACCCCATAGATATCAAATAGCAAGTGAGAGACTGCAGTGGAAAAATACAGCTGTAGCACGCAGTCAAGTTAAGTTGGCCCAGAGCTTGTGAGGAGGCCACTAAAATGGGTGGTAGTTAAAAATAAAGCTGTCTGGGCACAGGTGAGGTTACCAAAGGGGTTTTTGATGAATGTGAAATTAAGGCAAAAGGCAAGGAAATCAATGTATAACAAGCATATTCCAATAGATGACCATAGAGTAATGGTTTAAAAAAAACTTACATGACCCCTTGCAGTACTTTCTGTGGATCTGGATCAAATAGCCGATCAACATAATGCCGGCTAGTGGCTGTGACTTCCTGCGTGGAGAAACAAACTTGTAAGCAGATTGAGACGTGCCCATTTAGTAAAAAAACATAGCAGATATTATGCAGTCGTTTCAATACAATTAGTTATCCCACTGATTAAATACCTTTGAAGGGCTTGAAGACATTTGACTCAAAATATATTTACTTGAAGGAGTACTGAGCATTGAGCAACAACATAAAAGCTTGCAGCCAAATGCTACATGTGACACCAGTATATATTTCATACATGGCTTTAGCCAGAAGGTTCCACATGACCTGGAATAACCAGACAGAGCTCTGCTCATGCTCTCACCCAGCTGACAGTAACAGCACTGCTGACATGATGTATGCAGAAAGCACACTGGAAATGAATGGCTTTACCAGTTGACCGAAACAATTTACAATATTAAATCTTAAATCTACAAAGTAGCACTTAATAGTTCCATACCATTGCTCTGCATGTCTGTGTTTTACGCTGTATACAGTTTAACATAGTTCATTATTAACTAAAGAAAAAAGACAAGCGTCAAATCTCTCGTTCAACTAAAGATAGCTTAAATGTGTCATGTTCACTGTAATGAGCGACCTAATCAGCAACACTGAACACTAAGACCGCTGTTAAGTTTAATTCGTTTAAGTGATCTTGAAGTGACAGTGTTTTATGATAACCCCATAAAAGGTGACACAACATTCAATTAGCATTTAGCTGCTAACGCGTTCACTCAGAAAGTGACAGCTAAGTTACGTTTGTTTGGATTTACTTCCTGCCAACACCACGGCCCAAATGACTACGCAACGCGCACAAGTGTTTTTATTAACCAAAGCTTGTGTCCGCCCGCCCGGCGCAGCTCACAGACTAAACCGCTCCCACCAAAAGCACCAGAGGTACAGGAGGTGCACCGCTACAGCGCTGCATGCTTTAGCACGCCGGCTAACAGAGAATCTGACCATGTCCAGTTCAGTACAGTTATGCATTATGCATAAACCTTATAAAACACGAAAGGGTTGTTATTCTAGCGGGTAGTATACGTATTTTCATTTTCCTTATAACTATAACAGTGGGACTCACAGATAGCACACTGATGCGGAGAGGGGCCTCCAGCAAGCACGCCATCTCTCTTCCCCCGAACAGGCGCCCCAATCGGCGCAGCACTTCACAGACACTCCGCCCCCAGAGCAGCTGTAAGAGGCTTTTAAAAAGTGAAAGCGACCCAAACTATACACTTACAGCCATTTACGGTTTTTAATAATGATTACATCACCACTTGAAGTATTTAATTACAAGTATTAATTTAATCACAATCAAAGACGCTAACTTGCGTGAGAGCAGATTTCGTAAATAAAGTGTCGACCGTTCACTTAACTCGTTATTAGATTCAACGCACTACCTGTGAAATATTTAACTTCCGTAAATTAAATTATAAATACCATGAAGTTGTACATAAAATATTTAAAACTTCAATGTCATACATGGCTTATTACATTGATTGAAATACAATGTATTTAAAATGCAATTTTGTTGAATCTGCTGTTACCGATTAAAGGTAATTTCCGGAAGTTGACGAGTTTTAGCACATGCGCATGGAACGGTTGTGCGAGGTGGGAAAATTAATTCCTTCTTGTTTTTACAATTCTGCCCAAATATTGGAGTTTTCTAAATTCTTTGGAATCTGACGTCTACTGCATGGTATCCCAGATTTTGTTCTTGTATGTAAGTGTACCATGCACTCCTCCATTTCTGACTTAAAATGTGTTGCGATTTTGTGTAGGCTAAATACAGCTAACATAAGTTATATGGCTTAACCATGGATATATAACGTTAATATCACCTTGTTAGCTTAACTAGGACTCTTTTGACCCTTGTTCTAATTTTATTCTCTTTAGTTAATCCCTTTGCAAAATGAAGATTGCGGTAGAGGGCTGCTGTCACGGCGAACTTGACAAAATATACGAGACCATTGCTTATCTTGAACAAAAACAAGGGATAAGAGTCGATTTACTGCTATGTTGTGGAGACTTCCAAGCAGTGCGGAATGAAGGCGATATGAAGTGTATGGCAATTCCTCCTAAGTACCGGAAAATGCAGACTTTTTACAAGTTAGTAGTTTCTGTAACAATACAACAATTATACAACTGATAAACTTGCAGAAAATATAAACATGTTTTGTTGTTTTTTGTTGTAGATACTACTCAGGAGAGAAGAAGGCGCCTGTGCTGACCATTTTCATTGGTGGAAATCATGAGGCTTCAAACCACCTACAAGAACTCCCTTATGGAGGCTGGGTTGCTCCCAACATTTATTACTTGGGTATGACTGTCTCAAATTATATTTATGTTTGATTTATTCATTATTTGTTTCTGTTCTGGAGTTTGATCTGGCCATGTTGTATGTTTATAGGTTATGCCGGAGTTATTCGCTACAAAGGCATAAGAATTGGAGGGGCATCAGGGATATTCAAATCTTATGACTACAGGAAGGGTGAGTTCATTTCACAAAAAAAGAGAAAAAAAGAAAAAAAAAAGAAAAGAAAATAAATTACATAATGCAAAACATTTACAAACATCTTTTCAGGTCACTTTGAATGTCCTCCTTATAACCCGGAATCACTTCGAAGTGTTTACCACATCAGAAATATTGACGTTTTTAAACTGAAACAGGTATTAGATATAATTCTGTACGGTTATTTTGATGAGTTCTTCCTTATATGAATCTTAAATGATTTCAGATTCAAATGCCCATGGATATTTTTATAAGTCATGACTGGCCCCTGGGGATATATCACTATGGAGACACCGAGGATCTTCTTAAAAAGAAGAAGTTTCTACGTCAGGAGGTGGAATTTAATTCTCTTGGAAGTCCTGCTGCAGAAGAGCTATTGTCTCACCTCCAGCCTAACTACTGGTTCTCAGCACACCTTCATGTCAAATTTGCTGCAGTTATGCAACATCCAGTAAGACTCTGGCAATAAAAATATTATCTACATATATTTTCTTTAATAATTTGCTGTTTTTCTCTCTAGCCCAAAGGTAATGCTCCACCACGTGTGACAAAGTTCCTTTCATTGGACAAATGTTTGCCCAACAGAGACTTTTTACAAGTAATTACCGTATACTTTTATTTTAGTTTCTAGTTGAGGATGTATTGGTAACATTTTGCTAATGTTGCAGATTGTAGATATTCCAGATAGACCAGATTCATCTGATGATGGTCTAGAATATGATCCAGAGTGGCTTGCTATTCTGAAGACTACAAACTGTCTACCCGCGACCAGCCGTCAAACTTGGAATCCACCAGAAAATAATGGTCTACATGAAAAGTAAATATTTAAAGTTTAGTGCTAATTACCATGTGGTGTCTCTGCTACATTTAAATTGGGGTCTTTTCAACAGGTGGGATTTCAGAGTTTCAGAAGATGACATGATGCAGGTGGTGGAGGATCTCAATGGCAAACTCTCCGTTCCAGACAACTTTAGTCTGACTCTGCCAGCCTATGATCCTGCAAGT
This sequence comes from Rhinogobius similis, assembly GCA_019453435.1. Taxonomy (NCBI): domain Eukaryota; kingdom Metazoa; phylum Chordata; class Actinopteri; order Gobiiformes; family Gobiidae; genus Rhinogobius; species Rhinogobius similis. The sequence continues at coordinate 20,366,387 of CM033633.1, read as the reverse complement.
CCCCAACCGCAGATGAACCCATGTTATAACATCAACCCACAAACAACTGAAATGTGTGCTACTTTAGGTCTTACAGACATCTACGCTCTGGTTGGACAGGGCAGAGGTGAGTTAGGACAGAGTTTTGATGATTCCAGAGGAGAAGATGATCTCCGTAGTACAGAAAGCGGCGATGAACCCAGCGAGTATCCGACCGACACTTCGGGATTGTCATGTTCTTTCAACCCTGATGAGATTACAATAGAGGATGAATGGGAAGAAGAGGAGGTAAAGGAAGGGGAATTCACCAAACCTTCTACAACTGGTGAAATCCACACCCCTAACCGCTTGATTCTGCCAGAACCCAAGTCTTCTACTTCACCATGTGGCTTAAGTGACTTGATGAACATGCCACCTCCTTCTCACTCTACACCCAGTCCGGTCCGCTGTCAACCTCAAAATGATAGTCTTAGTGACAGTAATAATGAGGATATGTCAGCTGTTCGCGTGCTGAAGCGTAGTAGTAATGAAAAGGTTGCTCCTGGCAGCCGTGGCACTACTCCTTTGATAAAGCGTAGGAACCAGGATTTATACAGAACAGCAGATGATGAAAATGAAGATTAAAACTAAAATATCTTAATTTTATGATTTTTAGCTTATAGTTGTGTAGTGGAAATGAACCAACTACACAATGAGTTTGAGCATGGTAAGAACTGTTTTACAACCTACACCAAATTCTTTTTTTTTTTTTAACTGCTGCAGTAATATCCCTCATAAAACACTTAAATAATCCAAATGAGTTTTGTTCAACATGACACTGTTGTTTTGTGTGAGAATAATATGTACGCTTTCTGTTCAAAAACAAAAGCTGGAAAATAAAATAATTATATAAACAAAAATCCTGGATATTAATTCTATATATCTAACGATAACAGAATTGTCTTCACATACATTCACCAAAAATAAACTGCTAATTGAGTGACATTTGTACCAAAACCTAGACGACAATAATTCAAAGTTTAAATTATTTATTGCCACTATGGTTTCATCTTCACAAACAGCTTTGCCAAAAGACAATGAGCAAGTGAGAGACACATCAAACACAAGATGAACAGGTGTTCTCCTGCTTTAGACATTTATTACAGCTTAATATTCATCCCAGTTTTTAATTCAAATGACTAAAGGTAAAAACTGAAAAAAGCCTGTGGTTAGTAGTAGTCCAGTTTGCACATTGGTAATAACTCGTGAATCCTTCTGTTCAACAATATTAAATAAAGTAAATTGCAATACTTACATTAAATAAAAAGGCATTGTAATTGTTAATATTTTTTGGGATGTTTTTGCTACAGATGACAATTTTAACTTTAGCCGTTGCCAGTGGCTATACTGTTTATTGTGTATTATATGTGACTTAGCACATAGCAGTTTTGTTGAAAAGTCTGCAGCCAAAGCGCACTTGCGTTTTAACTGTTGTTCTGCTTCACTTCGTTTTAGGTATTTTCAACATGTGCTCACTGCGCCTTAGTGTGTACATTTTGTGTGATCAAAATGCTTTTCAATAAAACTATGTAAAGAATTATGACAAAAATGTTCGTGCCAAATATCATGCTATGGCTGCCAGTCATCGTTCACCTGATTTCAGTGCATTATTGTAAGAGATAAACGTAATGCCGTTATTTCAGCCTTGTTTTTTTCCTTTCCTCTGGATATTCTTTTGATGTGAACTGAAAGATGAATGCAGGTTTTTAGAGGGTAAAGAATCAAAGAGATGTTGACGCATCACATTCACGGGTAGAAGAACTTGACTAAAGATAGGGTCGTGGTAGAGCCATCACGGTGAATGATCTAATACTGCATCCGGAAGTTCTAGTTTCCTCCACAGCATGCCCGAGTAGAGTGAGCATCTGGATCCTGAAGGTTAACGCCCCGGTGCCGAGCTGCATGTGTAGGGTTCTGGGTATCTGTTTTTGGCATCTTTTTAGCTGTATTATTAAAACAACAGAAGCAAATAGCACAAAACGTTAATACAATAGCTCAACTACTCTAAACCAAAACCAAACCAAAATGGAACACATATTGTGTACTGAAGATAATCATACCAATTGCCAAGAAAAGTTCATTAACGTTCATGGCCGTCTTGGCAGAGGTTTCCATAAAAAGTAAACCAGTATCTTCAGCGTAAGTCTGGGCTTCCTGTAAAGAACAGCAATAAGACAAAAAACGTCAAACTAAACCATCTGATGGCACAAGGGCACAGCAATCAATCAAAATTATGAAAATACATTTCACCTCAAATTCTACTAGTCTTTTTTCTGACAAATCTGCTTTGTTACCAGCCAGGGCAATCACAATGTTAGGGCTTGCCTGTCTCTGTAATTCCTTAACCCAGGCTTTGGCTCTTTCAAATGTGTCCTAGAAAACATGAGAGTTAGATGAACCGCCATCCAAACCTGTAAAAATTTGTAAAAAATAAATGTTTCTTGCAAATAAATGGAATAATGTACCGGTTTGGTGATGTCAAATACCACAATGGCAGCCTGTGCTCCACGATAATACATAGGTGCCAAGCTGTGGTATCGTTCTTGTCCTGCAGTGTCCCATATCTCAAACTTTACAGTGGTATCATCTAGACACACAGACTGTGCCAAAAATGCAGCTAAAAAAGAATGAATAAATAATGACTCCTTCCTTAATATGCAATGTGTGTAAATGTACTAAATTATTATTGTTGACAACATTCATAATCTTTAAAATATGGAAATTCACCTCCTATAGTGGTCTCTTGAAATTCATCAAATTGCCCTTTAACAAAACGAAGCACCAGGCTGGACTTTCCCACAGCCATGTCCCCCAGCAACACTAACTTGAATTGGCAGATCTTGGTCTGGGGCAGAGCGCCATTGGAGCGGCCTCCACTCCCTCTGGAGCTCATACTGACCAGAGTAAGAGCCTCCTCCCGGGGTGGAGACAGGTGCTTCTGTGATACGGCTCACTTGCAACTTCCAAGGTGATGGCCCACTCCTAAACCAGTAGTTAGCTTTTTTATTTTGCTGTGGGTAAATAAAACATGGATTAGAAAATATTACAGAAATAGCACATATAAGTCAATAGTTCCATCATAGTGTAGATCATCTTGAAAACAAGAAGCCTGGGCTTCAATGTCTTAATATAATAAAACGTACGTACATTAAAATAGTTTGATTTTATTAGGTCATATAGAGTCAGGCGACGTATTTCTAAAATAAGATACACCATGAAGCAACACAACCCTGATCAAATAGGGATGCAATGTCTACCACCTCACTGACAACAATGGCGAATATCCACTGTAGCAACATAATAATACTATCTCCGATAACATACACAGAAGAATGGATAAAAGCATTACATAGCAGATCCATTTTAGACATACAGAGGTTTATTAGCAGACATTATTGTTATCAGTTCAACCCTTATCAAACCATTATGTGTTGTGACGCGCTAGTAATTCTGTGACAGCAGCTTTACGTCTAAACATCCTCACAAAACACACACGTAAACGGTTCAAACGAATATAGCGCAATAAAGTAAATATATAAGTAACTCTGGCACCTTTCTGTAATACCGTTTCAGAAGCACAGATAAACCTCACTTCTCTGTTGACAATTTTCGCCGTCAGCTGGTGGACAAAAATGCTACTTCCTGGAAAACTGCGCATGCGCGATGTGTGTTGCGGTTGTGAGTTCAGAGTGGGATTAAAAATAAGTGATGCGTTTTAAATTTTATATGGACAAATATTGCTATGGATAGTGCTATGATATTTTATCACTAGTAAGTATTCAGAATAAACAGATTATATCAACTTTAAGATAGCCTCCACGCCACCAGAGGCAGTAACACAAATTTAGTACAGTATCCTACCGTGAGGCAACTGTGAAATCGTTACACTAAATTTCTCTCCGTTCCAGTGTTAATTTATTCCATTTATTGTCAGATAGATTTGCAATGACTAGATGATATGGATCTATAGTCCTGTGTGGTAACTGTAAGGACGTGAGGCAATTTGTCATCATGCCTGTAACAAACAAAAAGAAACAGGGAAAAGACACTGCGGTGAGTTTTTTTTAAATTTATTTATTAATTTTAGTAAAGTACGTGCATAATTGTCTTTTCAAACTATTGTTAATAAATCATCTTACTAATTTAGGCTTACAACTTACAATAAAATCTTTCAACATCTTTCAATCGCTAAAGATCCTCATTGAATCAGACAGAATGACATCCGTTTGTTGCATAGACTGTATAATTGTATTGTGTCTTAATTTACAGGTACAAGGGACCAATGATAGCAGTGTTGTGAGCAAAGTGTCAGCTGCGGCCAATGGATACTTTCAGGATGTTTACCTGCAGCACTTTGTGTGTAAAGAGGCAAGAAGGGCACCACTGATCAACAGGTTTAAGAGAGAAATAATTAACTTTTCTGATGGGGTCCCCCACCTTGTCAATGTTATTGCCCTGCTGAAATGTTTGGATGACATCAGGGCTTGGTTGGCTGTGAACTTATCACATTTGAATGAGTTCAAAGCAGAAATTGTTATTTTCAAACCAAACATGCATTTGACAATACATTAAGCCTAAAACCACCAAACTTGGCATCATCTTTAATGAAGATTTAAAGTCAACAAGCAGATGAATGCTGTGGTTAAATATAATTTGTATCTTTTATCTAGTATCTTCAGTCAAATTGGTGTTTATCTTTTAGCGATCTGGAGTGGGTGATCTATGCTTTTATCTCTTTAATGCACTGTACATTGGAATCAGGCAAGCTACCTTGTCATGCTTACAGTTAGTACAAAGTTCCAGTGTTTTAACTGGGACACACAACACAATACACCCGTTTTATTCTCCCTGCATTGACTCCCCGTTCAGTTGCATTGTGCACCTTTAAGAAACTACTTTGATCCTAATACATTATTAAATGTATTTCAGGGGTTACTATGTCCGCTGGAGAGCTGTGGACCACTGCGTGAGAAGATTTCTTGAGAAAACTTCAAATTGTCCAAAAAGACAGGCAAGCCTCTAACAACACATTTGCCCATTTTGTATAGTTTACTGATTGAACAATTTTTTGCTGTGTTGCAGATTTTGTCCTTGGGAGCAGGATTTGACTCATTGTATTTTCGGCTTCATTCATCTGAAATCCTCACAAGTGCTGTAGTGTTCGAGATAGATTTTCCAGATGTCGCCCGGCGTAAATCTGCTCTGATAAACTCAAATGATACTCTGAAGGAAATGCTTGATTCTGGTGGTCAATGTCTCACAGGTTGGTTTTATATTGAACATTTCTGATTCAACAGAATGCATTTGCTCATAAATTTTGTTTTGCAGAACCTTTGTACTTCTCCAGCTCACAGTATTTACTGCTTGGCGTGGATGTGAGAGAGCTTCCTCAGATGGGAAAAGCACTTGATTTAGCAGGTTTTGTATGGACTGCTCCAACACTCATTTTATCAGAAGTGGTGCTTACATACATGGAAATAAAGTGGTAAGTAACAGGAGTATATTTTATATGCCTTGTGTATTAATCAAATTAAATCATGTTGTTGCATGATTTAATTTTAGGTCCGACTCAGTCATAAGATGGACAGCAGATCATCTACCTCAGTCATTATTTTTAATTTATGAACAAATCCATCCCTTTGATCCATTTGGACAAATCATGCAAGAACATTTTAGAAAACTGAATTCAACTCTCTATGCCTTGCAAAAATACCCAGACGTTGAAGCACAGAGACGCAGGTTTCTTGATAATGTATGTATACCAAATAAGTTTTCTTTCTTCTGATCTGATCATTGTGTCATGAATAATTATGTGTTTTCAGGGCTGGGAGCAGTGTGTCTGTTTAGACATGAATAGTTTCTACTTTGGACTGGTTCCTGAGGTGGAAAGATTGAAAATTGAAAATCTGGAGCCATTTGATGAATATGAGGTAAGTTTTTGCCAGTTTTCAAATTTGTGTATTGCACAGCATTGTTGTTAAATTGTATAATGTAATTGTTATACATTGGATTAGTACTTGTGCAGGCAATTGATTGAACATTATTATAAAACGTCCCTTACAGGAGTGGCACCAAAAATGTTCTCATTACTTTATACTAACTGCATCCCGAGGATCTCTGACAGCTTATGAAATACTGTCCCAACCAGGTAGTGTTTCATGAGTAGTATTTTGTTACTTTAAATGTTGTTTTCCCATTATATTATAAATTTAAGTTGTATTTTATATTTTAGTGTCCCCATTGACAGTTACCAGCCTTTCTTGTAGCCCCATATCACTACCTGTAAGAACTATATCAGTTTCTACCGAGGGGCTGGGGATGGGATCTGCTTCTCTTTGTCCAAATGTTGTACTTCTTACTGGAGGCTCCAGCAAAGGAGGAAGGGGAGCACAGATTGGATTGCTATTCAAAACCAAACACAGTTGGAAATTTATAAAAGTTTCACCCTCTGGAGATTTAGGTATTTGCTATTTTGTTGTATGTGCACATAAAATATAATTGAGTGTAAAATGGATTTCTGAAAATACATGTTTGTAAACGAATGCATTAAACTGGATTATTTTACAGGTGTGCGTTTATACCACACTGTGTCAGCAATTCCAGGAAAAGCTGCTCTTGTATTAGGAGGGCGAACCTCTCCGCTAAAGCCAGTGAAAAGCATATGCAAGTTATCAATTGACCCATGCTCTACACTTGACTTGGATGGTCAAGACGATGTCAAATTTGATGTTGAGCTGATAGTTTGTGATGCTGGACCTTCAGTACTAAGATGGAGACACACCACCACTTTGGTCACCCACAAAGGCAAGGGGGGATATTTAAATTTTTTTTTTGTCCTTTTTCCATTTGTCAGAGATTATATTTTTCATTGCAGGTAAAGATTTTCTTTTTGTTTTTGGTGGCAAGAATGGAACACAGATTCTTGACGATGGCAGCTTCATGGATCTAAGTCAGAATCTTTGGACTGAGGTGAGATCTGTGTGTGATTTCAGTGTCCTGTTAAAAGTCATAATGTATAAATTAATTACTGCAGGTGTCAGTAGAAGGCGCAGCGCCAGAAGCCAGATTCTCTCATTCAGCATGTTCATACCAAGGAGGTGTGGTGATATTTGGAGGTCTGGGCAGAAGAGGAGTTCCACTTGGAGATACAACACTGTTAAAATCAACTAACAGTGGCTTTTGCTGGCAGAGACTAGATATAAACCCTCCTCCTGTTGCTAGGTATGTTGAGCACAAACCTATTATTACTGAAAACAATGTACACAATTACATATCACATGGCATTTTATTTTCTAGGTACTCCCACACTGCCCATTTGATTGGAGATAAACTACTTGTGGCCGGTGGAGTGTGGTTCTGTTCACATGTTCCAGGTGTGGCTGTAATCAACCTAAGCACACAGAGCAGCATGGAGTATCGCCTTGATGTGGTTAGTAGATACTACATAAACCCATGGCCTCTTATCAATAGATAAACATTGTATATCTGCACAAGTATTTATTATGTTTCCATGTTTAGACCTCGGTTCCGTGGCCTCTGATGCTCCACTCATTCTGCTCTGAGCTAACCGACTCAAAAAAGGAGTTATTGTTGATAGGAGGAGGCGGAAACTGTTTTTCTTTTGGGACTCATTTAAACCCACAGCCTGTTATTGTGGATCTCAGAACGATTCTCTGTTCGGACAAGGTATAAAAACAAATTATCTATGGTAGATGTAATATTATATTTTTTTGACCAAGTAATAAATAACAATGCAAAAATTACTGTATGCTTATTTGTCTTTTTATTTTGAGACCTCTAACAAAAAAATGCACTTTGATTTACAGTCATTTGATTGATCAAAACTTAGTTTGGAGGATTGTTCACTCCGTGAAGCGTCTGAAGGACTGAACTGCTGCATTGGCAGCGCCCCAGTCCCCGGGCTTACGGTACTCCCCCTTCTCAAGAAAGTACTGACGTCCACGGTAGTTGGAGTGCTCGTAGAAAACCCACCAACCGTCAAACACCTTGCAGGAGTTGACCTCTCTCCAGCGAAGCTTCTCTAGAAGTGACGGACAGTCGTCTGTGGCCTCGAAGGCTTGGCCTCCAAAGTCTGACTTCTCATACAGTTGCATTTTGTAGGAGGTTTCACTGGTCTAGGGGTGCCATGCCACAGGGCAGCAGCAGTGAAGGGGAAGAGAGAGTAGAAAGGTTAGTGGCTAAGAAAAGCAGAGGTAATATGTTTGGCTCATGGTACATTTGGCTTTGATCTTTCTGGCGTAATCAAACGCATTAGCTTTGGACCAACATTCAAACTGTGCCTTTGATTTTAAACAGTGCCCAGAGTTCATTGTTTTAAACAGTACACAACTGCACGCACATAGTTCTAGTAATCATATTGATTTTGTGTGACCAAAGTTCCCTGAGGCTGCAGGTCAGAAAATGTTTCCCTGACCAAAGTCACACATCAGAGATTGATTCTGGCAAATGGGAATCATTAAGAGTCATTCAGATCCACAACACTGATATTCAACACATTTTTCAAGAAAAACAAAGATGAATTGGTAGAGACATTGAGCACTTTAGACCACATTACCATTGCTTGACTTACAAAGTGGATCATCTTGCAGGAGCTGATTCGGTCATTGATTCCCATCCACCGTTGATACTCTGGATATTCCCCTCTCTTCACCACATACTGATAGCCCATGTAGTTTGGCCTCTCGTACACCACCCATGCCCCACTCTCCACCCGTATGGAGTTGCACCGACTCAGGTAGGCTTGGAAGTCAGAGCAGTTACTGTCACACTCATACCGACGGCCCTGGAAGTTCTTGTCCTCATAAAAGACGATCTGAAGAACAATTTGTTTGTTTCATTGACTATAATACCTATAAAGCTGTTTCATTAAATGGAAGTTGTCATAAAGGCAAACTCACCCTGCCCATTTTGACTTATTTAGGATAGTCTTGTTGTTGGTAAGTGGTGGTCCCCTGAGGTCTCGGTGTTGTCCCAAGCCCATAGACAGTCCCTTTTATACACACGCTTTCCCACATTTATAAACAGTTCAAGGGGGGGTAAGAGAGGAACAATTGCTTTGTCATGAAAATGAGATCCAAAAATTGAGTCAGTGATTCTAGTGCTATTCAGTTTTTCCAGAAACGCGAGGAAGGATTACGGCATAAAGGCTGGCCATGGTGAGCGTCCACTGACCCCACTTCTGACTGGTTCAGTACAGTGCTGGCTCACCCTCGCTTTTCAGCCATGCTTCTATGCCAGCTGCACCAATATGCCCTGGCACAGCTATACTTCAGCCTTTCAGTGAATCATGGTCATCATTTATACTGTATATCACATTTTGAGTTGATCAACAGATTTTTATTGGTGCATAAATAGTACATATGCATGTGCTTCCATTTGCAATTAATTGGTTAACAAAGCCAATGATGCACCGTTTAAATATGCAAGAGTGCAAAATGAAATGATTCTTCCCCATTGATCCAAAATGTCTTTATCAGCAACTGTGTATTGGGCAAGAGAGTTAATCCATATCTTGATTGATGCATCATGTCAAGTATGTGCATCTGGACTTCTTGCTGGTGGATGTTCAAGTAGGTAGCTTGTGTTCTCTTAGAGTTCATCAATAATTGGCAGAGGGAAAGTTGCAGCTGTAAAAGTTAGAACATGATACAAAAACCTCATTGCAACAAATGCAAAAACACAAGACTGCAATTTAAGGCAGAATAGGATGTAACTTTTTCATTTTTTCAATATTATGAATAATAATGCTCCTTTGGAAAAGTAGAGAAACTTATTATTCAACGTGCCTGTCTGGTACCTGAGCATTAGCTACACTTTAATCATTCAATCAAGGGTCAGTTGAAATATTTATTGGAAAAAAATATATACAATTCACCTGGCTAAAGACTTAATATCAAAAATATGCTTACTCTATACATTTTCTAATCCTATGTCTGTTAACTTACAAATATCTATACATTTTATTTAAATATGTTAGTATGTTTTCTACACAAAAATCTATGGACAGATCATTTCATTCTATTTTTGTTTCACTTGAAATAGACCGTTTAAATTTCTATACAACATACATCTCAACTTAAGTGCTTGGGATGTTGTTCAACAACATGCCAGTCCACTCCCCACTTGGCTTAAATGTGGAAAGTCACTCCACAAGATGGTACATAAAGGCAGACAAAACCACTACAAATCTAACAAAAGAAGACTGTAGAAGAAGCAAATGATTAGAGAGCTGCCAGCACCGCAGGTCCACAGCATTTGCAAGCACTTTAATAGGCCGTAGTAGACTCGTCTTTTGCTTGTCCGTTTGTAATAACGTTGTTTCCATTAGCTTTGAGATAATGGGTTTCTTGAGTGTTGGGAGTATTCTGTGTAGCTAAGAGTGGTGGTATCAGACTGTCCAGTTCTTGTCTGTGTCCAGTTTGCAAGAGCCACTCGTGAAACTTCATTTCCACCAGCCCCTGGAACTGACGCCTCTGCTCCCTTGGAAAACAAAAAACACTCAGTTAGTTGTCAGAAGTAGGTAAAATATTTACCCATGACCTCTCAGTATTAATTAAATCATGAATATAGAATCTAGTAATTTAACATTACAGTTTTGGTTAAATTATGTTACTTGCAAAGGAGTCTCAACACTTTGGGAGCCCTCTATCTTTAAACTAGGTTATGATAGCATGAAGAAAAATCACAAGCATGGTTATGAGTGACAATTTTTCATTATTGCCTATCACAAGAAAAAAATATTTAAAAGTACCAGTAAATAAAAATGCTTTTCTTACCGGTTTAGTCGGGTCTCTGTCACAGTCTTTTGCCAGTTCTTTATCCTCCTCCTCTTCTCTTCAACTGCTTCCTGATACAAAAGCGGCAGTCCTCCAGGAATCTCGCAAGTGTCTCCCTCCATTTCAAAAGGCACAACCATTGTGTGGAACTCCACTGGAGGAATCAGGCGGTAACAGACTGACTCTAAGCTGGTTGTGGTGTTGCATTGTGTTGCATTTATAAGGCCTTCTGTCCCCAAAACCAAGGGCTGATCCCAGACATTCGGGACAACAGCTAAACCCACACTGGCCATGTGATCCTCCAGGGAGGGATAGAAAGTGTGAAAGGGACCAAAGGTGATGTCTGTGTTTCCAGGAAGAAGCAAAGGTCGTGTAGGGGTCAAGATGAAGGCAGTGCACTGTGAAGACGCTCCAAAGACGACTCTTCCTGCGACACATACCACTCTCACATTTTGACAACTATGAACGTGAACTGTAGTCTCAACTGGACCAAGGACGACAGTACAATCACGGCACTTGTCCACAGTGACAGATCTGAAAAATCATAGACAAAAATTATTTTAATTTTAAAAATAACAAAATACAAAATTAAATTACCTTTACCTTAGAGGTGAGAGAAGGTATATGAAGGACTCAGCACATCGATGTATCTTTATGTTGGTGCCCGTTAGCTTTTCTGAAGTTTTAGCTAGTGTTTGCTTTAACACCTGAGACATCAACACTATTTTACTACCAGGAGGAGCTGTGTGGGTATTTCGGGCGATTTTGGCTCTCTTCATAGCTCCCTCCACTATACCACACAAAGTCAAGAGTTAAAAATATTCACATGCTTGAAATATGATGACAATCAAAATATGAGGTCACCTTGTTGGGCCCATGCTAGTTTTTTCCCTGAGTGCAGACATGCAGTGATGCCAAAAGGGTTGAGACAAAGGTTTTGTTGGAGACATGAGAGGAGCTTATGGAGAGGAAACGAGTGGCTTTTTGTACAATAACCTGATTCGGCCTGAAGAGAGCCCTTGGTTAATAGTCGATAAACAGGCTGGACAGCTCTGCCTTGACTACCAGAACCCTCCAAGAGCAGGCTTAAACTTCGCACTGCCTCCAGAGAAATCTGTAAAAACACATAATTACATTATTAAACTCATACTTTGAATGCAAGCTTTTTCCACCGACCATAATGAAGTACTTTGAGAAAAAAATTTTAGTTGTCTGACCCGGCAATCTCGTTGAGCCTGTCCAGTACTTGACAGCTGACTTGGTTCAACAAGCAGTTCCAGAATCTCAGCAAGATGGCTATTTACAAATGAAAGGTGTGCCTGGTCATCCCAGTTCTATGAATAAGAGTAAAAGCATTAGAATGCACCAGTAAATACTTCCTAGTACAAATAAGAAATGGCCATACTTTGTTTTGGGAGCTGGTCTTGCCTTCACGTTCTGATGGGGATGGAGAAGGGGAGCGAGTTCGATGACTGGGCCACTCTTCCACAATTAATGAAGAACGCAGAGAAACACGGTTTAGTTGTTGGATATAGAGAAAGAGGAGAAACTGCAGTGTGTCCACTGATAACTGGAAAGGAAAGAAAAAACATTAAAATGAACATGACTAAAGATAAAACAAAGATGGTGTGACATTTAGGGATGACCTAAAATATGAATGAATTTCACTCCTTCCAAGTTGTATTTCACCTTGTTCCTTTGCTGGCACAGTTCACTTTTGGAGGAGCACTGGGACAGGTTCTCTGCCCACTCAAGCCTTTTCTCTGGTGAATGGCCAACAAGAAGATCGAATGTCTCAAAGTAGAGCCATGCAAGGTCTTCTGGGAGCTGTAGTTTTCCACAGGCTATATGCCTCCACATTGGCCAGCCCAAAACAGGAAAGCAGCCATCCCTTGTCCGTACATATGTTGCCATCTTTCGAAGATAGTGAATGCCAAGCTTGGAAGACGGAGCCACCTGAAAAAAAAACAGTCTTTTGTACTTATTCACTTTGACTGCTTTTACCTGAGGAAAATGCGATGTACCTGCAAGGCCCCTAACATAAAGGGCTCCATGCGTGGCCAAATGCTTGTGCCTTCTTCCTCCATCTCTCTACAAAAAAGGAGGCAATTATTGATGGATATACACTCAAGACAGATTATCATAATTATTGTTTAGTTGTTACGCATGGATAAAATGCGGTTTATTTGTTTGGTTGGTTATTTAACAATATGTGAGAGGCAATGATCATGCATCATTCTTGAGATCTAACTAAAGCTAGAAACGTTAGCTACCACCAATGTTTACAACATCTCATAATCACGACAGCCAAGCAATCAATTATTCTTGCAAAAAAAAAAAAAAAAACATAATATACGTAATATTCGAAAAGCAAATATATATCGTTATGTCTTAACAAAATGGCCAAATGTTATGAAGTTTTAAGCACTGTTGTTCTTTAGCTGTTAGCTAGCGTAGCATTAGTGGGAAAACAACTTTAATCTTACTTTTTCTGTTGATCCAGTCCGTTTCATATAGTGTCTTTTTACTTAGCTAACGCTTTAGTATAACAGCGAGTCATTTCGATGGTGGCGTTTGTTTTGGTTGAGAGGTGCAGTCATAATCAGGGCACACATATTTGCCCTTCTTCCTATTTGGCGCCCTCCTCACAAATGCGTGATATAATAAAACTAGAGAGACCATTGCTTCTGTCCCCATGGCAATTGCGGGGGCCATCTTATGATTGTTAGAGCAGCAAAGTGAGCGCAAGCTAAGGCCAAACGTATTCATTAAAGGGTTTCAAGTAAATTTACAAATAATGGCATATTTGTGGTCCTGATAATGCATAGAACTGTTTCTGCTAAGACATTTTCTATGAATTATGAAAATAAATATTTGCTCTATATACACTGCAGTGGTTCTAGACCAGCCAGGTCTATGTTTTATTACACCACTTGGTCACAATCATTGATAATTATTGCATTTCATAAAGCTTATTACTATAAAAGAATAATTTATTATCAAAATTGAAAAAGAAAGTTTCTTTTTTCACATTAGCACAGTACAACATAGGCTTAAAGTATACTGTGCAAAAAAAAGCAAATTACCAAAGGATTAAAAACTACAGCTCTCTATGAGTTAGTTAGTTAGTTAATTTTATGATAATTGGCGTGTAGAGTGTATAATTATCAGTTGTTGTGTCTATATGGAATATTGACCTACAAACTATAATTTAACTCTGTATAAAATATTCTGCAGTGTTTAATAAGGGGAAAATATTACAGAAATGGGTAGAGGTCCCTGCATGTTAAGACCACAAATATACCAGTATGTCAATTTAATTTCAATCCTTATTTGATCAAGTTTCTTGCCCTGTATTGACATTTTTTCAATTAGGATTTTGTAGCTCTTACAATTACAATATGGCCATCGCAATTGTCAGGGCAACAGAATCTACTGTCTCGCTAGTTTTCATTATATCACATTAGCCCTGCCCCTCTAAGAACAGACGCGGTGTACTTTGAATGGACGGCTGTGGCGCACGCACAACAGACGGGGGGGCACCTGAGCCAACACTGAATGAAGACTGTTCGCGTTTTTGCTTTAATTAAACGGTGCACATTTTTAAATCATATGCCATATAATTTATAGAGGCTGTAGTTGAGGGAACAGCTGAATGTGTGATTGAGAGTAGAAGAGGTATACGTCTTTTTTTTTATTATTATGTAATTAACTTCGGGATTCAGACTGTAGTTAGGGGGCGGGACTTGAGTTAGGGGGCGGGATTTTGCTGACAGCCGGAAGAAGGTTTGTGACTGGCAGCAGGAGCCAGCTTCAAAAGCCGGTGGACTCCTTCGGCCTTTTCGTTTAATTGCGCTGGATTTTGAGGATCTATGGCTGCTAAAGGGACCAGTCTGTGCTCGGTGTGCTGTCTGCTGCTCTATGTGGTCACGGTGGTACTTGCGGGGTGAGTGTGTTAGCCCGGAGAAGTGAGCTAAACGCAGTGAAACATCATCTCCAGCTGGTACACATGTTTCACCGTGATTGGTCTAGAGGCGCTCTTCGACTGTGAAGCGGCTAGAAACGCATAGAAAGCAGCATTTAACTCATACATATAGATTATTTTTATCGAAAGCAACTGGCAAATAATAACGCAAGCAGGGTCTGAAAAACCTGTAAAGACTACACCTGACTGGAGTGAGGAAATGTAGTGTTGTTAGCTTTAGCTATGGTTAGCACTGATTGTGTTTCCTATATGGATCAATGACATATGAAAATATTCCTATTTCCTAAAGTTACTACTGCCTGCAAGAGTTTAAGTTGCTTTTATGTGCTCTTTTATTTAGATTGGAAATGTTATAATCTTTGTTTTCTCTTTCAGGCGAGACTTTTATAAGATTTTGGGAGTGAGCAAGAGTGCATCTATCAGGGACATAAAAAAGGCTTACAGAAAACTGGCTCTTCAGTTACACCCCGACAGAAACCAGGACGATCCCAAAGCTCAGGATAAATTTGCAGATTTGGGGGCAGCATATGAGGCAAGTTATGTCCATGTTATCTAGTTTCCTATTAAGTCTATGCAAATGTGTTGTTTTACTAAAATTAAAAACAATGGTGAGCTTTATCTTCAAGTCTTTTTGTACCGAGCTATTTGGTTGTTGATGGAAACGCCGCAGGCTTGCTGATTGGTCGGCTAGACTGTGTGGCTGCTTCTGATTGGCTCTCTGCTGGCATTGTGTGTCAGAAAACCTGGACTGGGGTTGCTGGAGGGAACTCTTTGGGTCATTGAGTTTGCATATACAGTAAAAACTAATGTAGCCCTGTCACGATAAATAGCAACTTATTATTATCATATTATATTATTATCAACTTATTATTCAGTTAATTCTAGCTGAAACAATATTTTTGGAGGCTTATTGATTATTGTGTGTGCTTTTTCTTTGCATGGGGAGTTTTTCTTGTAGTACAAAAATATTTTAGCTGTAACTTCTATTACTAATTATAGATACTAATCGATCCAAAAGTCTTTAATTCTGCTATTTATCCATTGCAGCTCATGGTATTATACATTTAGATAAAGGTTTACTGGGATTATTATCAGGATTTAGGGTCTTTCTGTGTACAGCCTACGGCATACAGTGATTTCAATATTATTCTTTACTGTGATATTTTCTGTAGCAATATTTCACTTTTTAGTGTGTTAATGTTGATAAACATTTTTTTTGTAAAGTCTAATGAAGTTGAATACAAATCTAAAACTATTATCTGTAGCTGAACTGTGTCTGTTTAAATCATGATAGGTGCTCTCAGATGAGGAGAAAAGAAAACAGTATGATGCTTATGGGGAAGATGGACTCAAGGAGGGTCACCATGGCTCACATAACGACATCTTCTCAAGGTTGGTTTAATTAGAAACCATTTCACTAAAAGAATACAAGGCATTACCTTCTTTTGTTGATCACTTTGGTGTCACTTCAAATAGAATTTACAGTCCCATCTTTCTCTGTTCAGCTTCTTTGGAGATTTCGGGTTCATGTTTGGAGGAAACCGGCAGCAACAGGACAGAAATATCCCACGAGGGAATGACATTATCCTAGATTTGGAGGTCACACTTGAAGAGGTGTACTCTGGAAACTTTGTTGAGGTGATATTACTGAGATTTTGTTTGTGCCTGCTTTTTATAGTACCCATTTTCTGTACTTTTTAAAAAAAATTGCAAGTATGCTACTATTCTAATGTACTGTTCTTTGCAGGTTAAAAATGCGCGCAGCAAACCAATAGCTAAAGAAGCCCCTGGCAAAAGAAAGTGTAACTGCAGACAAGAGATGAG
This sequence comes from Rhinogobius similis, assembly GCA_019453435.1. Taxonomy (NCBI): domain Eukaryota; kingdom Metazoa; phylum Chordata; class Actinopteri; order Gobiiformes; family Gobiidae; genus Rhinogobius; species Rhinogobius similis. The sequence goes on along the minus strand of CM033633.1, from coordinate 20,349,764 downwards.
GACCACACAGCTTGGACCAGGTCGTTTCCAAATGACACAAGAGATGGTTTGTGATGAGTGCCCTAATGTTAAGTAAGTAACTCGCAGATTATTTGTAACCTGGGAGAATAAATGTAATAGTGTGCATCTGTCAGGTCCTGTACAAATAATTTAAGTGTGTTACTGTTTTGTGGCTGACTTTTTTAGATTGGTGAATGAGGAACGCACTTTAGAGGTTGAAATTGAACAAGGAGTACGAGATGAGATGGAGTACCCATTCAT